>SNQJ01S0073314.1:22498-34271 GCA_010110895.2 Picea sitchensis | reverse complement strand
CCTTTTTCTACTAACCGAGCTTTGTATTTCTCCACTTTACCTTGTGCATTAAACTTCTTCTTAAACAACCATTTTCTACCAACAAATTTTCTTCCAGCTGGCAACTCAATTATATCCCATGCCTCAGTCTTATCCAAGGCATCCATTTCTTCAACCATGGGCTTCTTTCAGAGTTTATTATCCTATGAATTCACTGCTTCCCTGACAGTTATGGGATCATCATCAGTAATAGATAAATAAAATTTGGAATAGAAATCAGGTGGACTATACCTTTCTGGTTGCCTTTTATCTCTCATTGATCTCCTCAATACTAGGGTATGAGGTTCTTCTTCTTCTTCTTCTTCTTCTGCTTCCTCTTCTTCAGATGATTCAGATTTTGCATCATCCAACTCAAGCACTATTTTCTTAGGTTCATCTTGCATTGGTAGGAGTTCATGTTTGGACACATATTTAATCTCTCTGAAAACAACATCTTGACTATAAATAATTTTCTTGGTTTATGGGTTCCAAAGCTTATAACCTTTCACACCATCTTTATAACCAATAAAGATACACTTTTCAGCCTTTTTATCGAGCTTACTTCTATTTTCCTTTGGAACATGTACATAAGAATCAAAACCAAACACTCTAACATGTTGAAGAGAGGGTTTCTTTCCATTCCATACCTCGTGTGGAGTTTTATCATCCAATGTTGATGAAGGCAATCTATTGACCAGGTAATATGTTGTACCCACTGCCTCTACCCGGAATTCTTGTCCTAACCCGACACCGCTGAGCATGCTCCGTGATTTTTCCATCAGTGTCATGTTCATCCTTTCTACAACTCCATTCTTCTGAGAAGTGTATGGAGTAGTCTTCTGCCTTGCTATACCACACTTCTTACAGAATTCTTCGAATTCATTTCCGCAGAATTCTCCACCATTAACTGTTCTCAATACCTTTATTTTCTTCTCTGTTTGATTTTCTACCAGAGCCTTAAACTCTTTAAATTGATCAAATACCTCAGATTTATTTCTAAGAAAATAAATCCATGTGTTCCTTGAAAAACCATCTATGAATGAAACATAATACACAGATTTACCTAGGGATGGAACAGGAACAGGTCCAAACACATCACTGTGTATCAATTCTAAGATCTCCTTTGCTCTTGTAGCACCAGATGGGAATCTTACTTGATTCTGTTTACCATATATGAAATGTTCACAGAAATCAAAATCCAAAGTGAAATTAGACATACCTTAAACCATACCTTTATTGTGTATTGTTCGAAGGCCCATTACTCCAATATGTCCTAGTCTTTAATGCCACAACACGGTCTTCTTTCCAGGGACAATATTGGTATTGTCTTCTTTATTTCTCTATTTTGGGACAACAGAACTGTTACACCCATTAGTATAAGTTCTTCCCAAAAACTTGTACAAAGTTCCACACCGAACTCCCCTCATCAACACCATTGCTCCTCGTACCATCTTGCAAGTGTTATTTACAAATACAATACCCACTCCTGGATCATCCATATTGCTTACATATATTAGGCTCCTGTATAGTTTTGGAATGTGCAGAACCCCAGGGAGAGTTCTAATCCTTCCATCTTTTGGCAGCAACTTAACCATTTCACGTCCCGAGATTTTTGTTGTCGAGTCATCTCCTAGGAATACATCACCACCATCATATTTTTCATATTCAGAGAACCACTCCTTATGAGGAGTCATATGGTATGACGCACCTGAGTTGATCAACCATACATCATGGTCTGCATGTGTACTTGTATATTCCAGGTAAACATCACCTCCTTCTTCAGTGGAGGTTTTCGCCTCTGTGGAAGAGGTACTATTAGATCCCTTTGTTTTTTCAACCTTCTTAGACTTGCAATATTTATTATAATTCTCTGTTTTACCACACTTCCAACATTTCCTCAAAGATTTTCCTGGAGACTTAGATCTACCTGTAGATTTAGATCTCCACCCCAAAGGATTACCAGGGTTCCTGTCTTGGGTACACCCTCTTACAAATAAAGCATCTGTGTTGTGACCATCCATGCTTTTTTTCCTCATCTCTTCAGATAACAAGGATGCAACTACATCCTCATAATTCAATGTAAATTGAGTGGTGGGTAAAATCATGAAGTTGGGTAACACTTTCATGACAATTGGGTCTCCAAAATTTCTAGCGGCAATTTTTCGGCCGAAAAAATGTTGCCAAGAATTTTTTCGGTCGAAACCTTTTTCGACCAAAAATTTGCACGTTAAATTTAACAGTTCCCTTGAAATTCGTGTACAATGTTTTTTGGATGATTTCTTTTCCTGTGGTAAGCATATTTCGACCGAAAGACTTTTTGGTTGAAACGTTTATTTTTAACGAAATCCATTAAAAACTACGTTTCGACCGAGAGAATATTTCGGCCGAAAACCTGAAAATGGGACTATTTGCAGGAAACTGTAAATTCTCTCCATCTTACTTCATCTTTGGAGGAAGTGGACTCCTACAAATACTCAGAATTTAGTTTCAGAATTGATACCAACATTTTTAAAATTGAATCTACTTTCATTGGGTATAATTTAATTTAATTTTCATTGTTTTTATCTAATTTTATTTAATTTTATAAAAAAATCACTACATAATATTTTTAGGCGAGATTATGATTTTGTGAAATGCAAAATACATATCTCTAAAAATACACAGTGGAAAATTATGGAAAAATTATATTCATAATCGTTAAACTGTTCTCTTCAAAAGGGTATTTTTAGATTTTACTTTTAAGTAAAAATTAAGATAGATACAATGTGTAGAAAAACATGTGTTTAAAATCTACAATGTTTTGAACTTGGTCAACTTCACAAAATTCTAGAAATTATAATATTCATCCGTTAGATTCAAAATTATAGTCATAATAAAATAGAGTCTATGTAGATTGTTGCAGTATATTTCATTTCTTAAAAACATAGGTTTAATAATAGATACATTGTTGTGGAAAACAATAACTCATTATCATTCCTTTCATGTTTAAGGAACATACTGTTAAACAATTGCCAAATTGACATATCAAATCTTGATAAAAAAATATTGAAAAATAGTCATTGGAAATATAACAAAATTATTCACAAGTTTTGTTTTTACTGTAACGTGAAATTCTAAATAAAAAAATTACTTTTGTATGTCGGAAGTTGAAGCACTTGTGAAAATACAGTTTGTTTTGTCATAAAACAAGAAAAAGTGTTACCCATCTTCATGATTTTACCCTGGTACTACCTATTGCTACAACCAGATTATCCCAAGAGTCTGGCAAAGAACATAACAAAGTAATACACTTATCTTCCTCTGCAATCATAACATTAACAAAGCCAAGTTGACTTACCAGAGTATTAAAGGCATTTAGATGTTCTGTCACAGAATCTCCATCTTCCATCCTAATATGATACAACTTCTTTCGAAGAAACAATTTGTTTACCAAGGACTTTGATTGATACAAATTCCCCAACTTATACCATAGTTCCTTGGCTGTAGATTCTCCTGAGACATTCTACAACACCGAATCTGCTAGGCAGAGTCGAATAGTACTCCTTGCTCTTCTGTCCAAATTCTCCCAATCTTCCTTCGACATACCAATAGGTGGTGTACTAGTAGTTTGTGCACTGGTAGGTTGTGTACCAGTCGTTTGTGTGCTAGTAGATGGTGTACCAGTAGGTTGTGTACCAGGATTCACAACGATCCATTGTTCTTTGTCTACAATAAGGTCCTCCATATTGAGCTTCCATAGCTCAAAGTTTTTACTGTTGAACTTCTCTATCCTGATTCTAGAAGAACTCCCCATTCCTCTTTCTACACTCAAATCACCACTGCAAAAGCTCCCACTAAACCCGAGTTTATCGCAGACCCAAGATAAACTTGATCTATCAAGACCGAGCCAAACCCTCAACAACAAAGGCATCCCTCTGAAGCCAAAAACGATCTCTGATACCACATGTAAGTTTTAAACCTGTGAAGTAAAGCAATGCATATAGATTCTTAAGAAAAACATAAATTAATCAATGGCTCATTCACATAGTACATAGAGATTTATGCCGGAAACCCTCAACCGGGAAAAGATTTCTTATATTCATTATATTGAATTTCATGATTCGCCATACAATATATATACAATGTTTTTAGGTATTTCGTAGATACCAAAACCCTAATCCATTAATCCGAGATTAATTTACAAAACCACTAAAAATAGGAAAATCTGCTAAAAATAACAAAAACTACCCAAAAAACAATTCTGGGGCACTTCCTTGGGCTACCGCCCATTGCCGAACGTTGCGCATAACCAGGGGGTTCATACCTTCCCCCCCCTGAGACCCCTCTAGGAAAGCACCCGACACACACGACACAATGGTCACTACTAGAGGAATCATCAGACACAGTTGTCATATTTGACGCACCCACACACACACATGCAAAGAATATAACACATACCCAACAATAATTCAATAGTAATATTTAAAATTATAGCAATTAATCAATATGATTTCAACCAAGTTGAAATGGCTTCTAGAGTTAAGCATGAAGTAGGAAATTTATTTAAATATTGTGATATTGGCCTTGATGTATGCATAACCTAAGTATCAATGCGTTCAACTACCTTTGGACCCTATGATGTAGTAATAGGGATGGATTGGTTAGATATCCATGTCATAGTGTTAGATTGTAAATCTAGGAAGATTTTTTTTATAGATGATGCAGAACATAGAGGAGTGTCATTAAGATTTATTTCGTCATTGCAATTGAATAAAAGTATGAGGAAAGGACGTATATTGTATGATGTAACATCTATGAAGAAGAATGAGGATACATTGAATAAATAACATGATCCTATATTATTGGAATTATCAAATTTATTTCTAGAAGAATTACCTACATTACCACCTAAAAGAGAGTTGGAGTTTGCAGTTGAACTTAAACCAAAAATAGAACTTATTGCAAAGGCTTCTTACTATATGATGACTCTAGAGTTGTGAAAATTCTAGATGTAGCTCCATGAACTCTTAGATTTTGGATTTATTCTTCCAAGTATATTAAGTAAATCATTGCTACATTATTAATGTTGTTATTAGGTTACTAAGTATTGACCAAGTAATATGTGAATGGAGAAATTTATTAAAAAAATAAAATACAACTTACTTTACAACTTGACACAATTGTGCAACCTTACACTTGTTGCAAAGATTGATTAAACACATTTTAACATTATAGCTTAAAATCAAGTACAATTTGAATGAAACTATATAAATTTAATTGTTAACATCAAGAGGGATGTTAGAAGTTCCACATGAAAGAAATTTATAATGATGTTAATATTAGGAATAAATCTTATGCATTGGTTATTGCATGTACACGAAGTCTACAAAGCTAGTTAGGTAACTTCCATTGTGGGTATTACCTTTTAAAGAAGTTCGAAATGTTTTGGATGGAGCCATGCTTATCATTCATTAAACATTATTGGTAGGGTTAAAGCAAATATTAATTTTGTTAATATTTTCACATCAAATCTCCCTAATGAATTGAATTACATATTAAAGACATTGAAAGTTTTTCCCCTAATGACTTGAATTACAAATTAAAGGCATTCAAAGTTTTTAAAATTGAAAGTAGATTCAAGAATAAAGAGTCATCTCTTTATTGTTACCTTCTTATTATCTTTTTACAATCTGTAAAGGAATAAAAAACAATTAAAACATCTTGTTGCCGTCCTAATACACACTTGCAAACATGAGCTAAGTCCGACTCACTTAGTGTGTCTTTGGAGGCACAATGCCTAGGTTCACATCTCACACTGTCACTTTGACCGAAACCTCTTCCGTCTAGGCTTACTCCTAGGAAAGCCAAGGGGGGTATTCCCTAGTTTCTTGATTTGTTTTAGAGTTAAGTTCTAGGAGTTGATTTTAATTATTTACAAGGTTTGGGGGGTTTCTAATCCTAATATGCACAAGCAACAATGCAAGGTGCAAGGGTTAGCATGTGAAGCAAGCCTTTTCCTCGGGAAACTAATACTAGTGCCTAATATTGGGCAAGGGGTCAACTAAAGTTAAAGGGGGTTTCTTTACAAGTATGATTACAAGCTTACTTACAAAAGAATAATCAAACACAAAATAGATACAAGATAGAATGATAGAGTACAACAACAAGCTAACCACTTTAATTATTTTGTGTTTGTGCAGGATATAAAGATATTAAAGCATCATGTAACATTTACCGAATTATCATCAACATATCACCACATCAACAAAGAAGATTTAAAGATTTAAGCACAAGTGTTATGAAGATGACTCACTCTTAATTATTAAACCCTCAAGGTATTTATTAGATTAAGCCCAAGGTTGAGTTATTAAGCTTTCTTAAAATTATTAAGTTTTATTAAGATTTCACCAAAGCCTCCCCCCCCTATTGCCAAAAAACTGTTGGATTCTCAAGATAGTATAGCAACGAGGCTAACCCTAGCTTTCTCAGTTAGTCCTAAGACAAGAGTACTTCTTGGAGAGGACACATCCTGTGCGTCGTGACACAGTCCCCTGCCTACACCCTATGTTGCATTCCTCAAGTCCCATTTTAGATGGTGAAGATGGTGGTCTAAGGTACCCTAAAGAGTCTATTAAGTTATTGTATGAATTAGGGAGAATTGTAGGAGTGTTTTAGAGTGTTTTAAGAGTTTTGTGACACTTTTAAAGAGTGATTTAGTGACTTGGCCGAAACTCACTTCAGAGTTAAAGATGTGTTGATTTAGTTTATGAGATTAAGAGCATTAACAAATATATGCTATTTGAGAGCAAGTCACTTAGATGCACAATTAGATACCTTGAAGGAAAACAACAAGGGCAAGAACAACTTGCCAACCAATAGAAGAGAGACAATCACATTTATATTAGATTCAAGAGCATTTAATGTGAAAGAGAACAGATTTAGGTGTTGCCTACTTATCAACTTAGAAATAAAGTGACTTCAAGCATATGTCATATGGCATTAAGAGATCTATGCAATAAAGAAGAATACCATCTACCTATTGAAGCATTTAAACATTAAAGATTATAGATCTAGCATGTAAAGTGAAGATAAAGACTCGAAATAAGCTAAGCATGCATGAGATCTAGTTAGGTTGATTTAAGGTGACCAATAGGCTTAAGCTAGATAATTATTAAGTGTATTAGATCTAGATCTAGAACAATTATAACATTAAGCATTTAGATCATAATCACATATTAAAACCCTAACCTAACCTTTTGGGATATTCCTCTCCCAAATAGGTAGGCAATTAATTAGCTTGCTTAACTTAGAAAATATTGAGAAAATGAAGAAGCAAAAAAGAAAGAGATACAACTAAGAAAAGAAAGAGGCAAACAAACCAAGCAAACAAGATGCAAATCCTACCCCATGTCCTTTGGTTTGGGAGATACCCTTTATCTCACAAACCCTCACGTCCTAGCTCAAAAAGGGGAAAAATGTCAAATAAATAAGATCTAAGCTAGATCTAAGCTACCCAAGAGCTCACACATGGGAGGAGGCCGTACCACTCCTTCTCCCACAACTATGAGCCACTACAAGCAAACTAGAAGGAGAATATGTGATTAAAAATGCTTAAAAATTGAAAAGGAGGTTGAGAAATAGCTACCAATCCCTTGGGGGGGTATTTGAGTGTTATGTGGATGCCTTTGGGTAGCCAAAACCCCTCTCAACAAGATATGAACCTACAAAAACTACCAAGGTATCCTTGTTGGAAATGCTACACACAACCAATATAGTGAAGAAAAACGTTTTCCTTTTTAGGGAAAAAAAATTTCTTAAGAAAAATTTATAATTTTTTATTAAAAATGACCTATATTACTAAGCTATGCTAGCTGAAATATTGATGGAATGAACAACAATATAGAATAAGAGTAAAAGTGAGAAAGGAATGGAGTTTGAGTGTGTCTCAAGGGAGCCTTCTTTCTTAAGGTTGTCCCAATGAAACCCTTGAAGCTAAACCTACAAAAACCTTGAACAATGATGGCATACAATAGACAATATGTTGCATATACTAATAAGATGACATTTCAATCCTATCTAGCATAACAAGATATATATATCTACAACCATGTGCATTACTAGATCTACCCAAATAACATTTTACCTTAGGATCCAAAGATGCAATCACTAAACAAAATCTTAGAACAATTTTACCTCATGTGTATGGCAAGAAGAAGCATGTGCATAACTCTTTCAATAATCCTCCAAAGTTTTCTCTTTATTACTCAAGAAGAAGAATATTGGATAAAACTATCTCGAAAACCCTAAAGAGCAAGAGAATGAAAATGATGAATGGAAGAGAGAGAGAGAGTGAGAAATCAAGTAGCATAACCTTATCTCAAGATATGGTGTGTTGGGAGTGAGGAGAGGGATCTATTTATACTTGGAGAGGCAAACCTACCTCTCTTGGATCAATGCCAAGTGTCCACCATCTAGGGCTTAGATCATAGATCTAGGGAGTAGATGGGTTTAGATGAGTAGATCTCAAAGCTAGGGCACACCATCTAGGGTTTAGAGCATAGATCTAGGGAGTAGATGGGTGTGGGAGGTGTTTGGATCACAAAAAACACAAGTGAGAGACTATGGGATTCATTCTAGGGAAGAGGAAGAGGCCCCAATAATTAAAAACTAATTTTCCTTGGAGATCAACAAAAGGAGGGCTGTAACTTCCTTGGAGGGCACAATGTTTTCGGATGACGGAAGGATAGAAGGGGGAATAACGAGGTAAGGGTGTTGGGATTACCCAAAGGTGAGACATGGGGGGTCAAGGGATGCACATAAAAAAATAGGGGTTTCCCATCTCCCTCTAGAATAAAGTCACCACGTTTTTACTAAGGAAAAACGTCAATCCCCCTAGGGGGAGTAACATTTTGGTGAGGAGAAGGTGTGAATGGTTAGAAGAGATTGGAAAATGTTGGGAGGGTCATGTTATGCTTAGTGAGTCTCTCTCTAACCTTTATTCCATCATTTTACATCCTCTAATTCATTATTACAATTTTTACACTTTTGACTTTATGAAGCCTAACAATTAAAATTGTTGTTATTGACTGACTCAGACTCCTGGTGGATAATCACCTAGAAAAAGTTGTCCAACTGAGCTGAAAATTTGTCTATGGATGTAGGGGGTGCTATTCCATTTCTTTTGAGTACAAATACCCCTATAAAAAATCCAAAGACCTAGTTTTTACAATATTTGCTCAAAAATAATTAATTAATTAAATAATTAAACCTCCAAACTTAGGGAAATTTAATTAAAAAAAATTGACTTAGACTCGATGGAATTTTGCAAAACTTTCTAATATGTCTTTAATGGTTATTTACAATGATTCCCTATAATAGTTTCCAAAAGATAAACCCATTAGAATGTCGTTCACCACTTTGGAGGAATTATTGCAAGTGTGAGTGAAAAACTCAATGGAAATCAATAAGGTTGGAAAGCCCAATTGATAACCCGAGGATACAAAACCCTCAGTGAAAGAAATTCTCCCAGTGAACCAATCCCAAGGTAACTCACCTGGACATGACTCATGCAAACCTATTACATTATTAACCCACGCAGGGGTGTGGAAATTCCAATTACAAAAAGAAGTGTTGGGGCCAAACATGCCTTGTAGAACCAAAATATCTTCAAAAAATTTGCATCAGATGATGCATCTCTTCATGGCACATGGAGTTGACCACCTGTTTTGGAGAGGTGGTCAACATCTGGCTCCTCATGGGGATGTGTGTTCAATCTTATCACTCGAGGCGGAGAGGATACGAGAATCCAACACCTACAACAAAGTGCTCACCAATAACCAACATAAGAATACATACATACATGATTAAATAAATGAATGTTATATACAACATTTACAAAACGAAATAACTAAAGTACAACATCAATAATTTAAAACAAATTAAATCTATGGTACTGAAAAAAGTTTCTAAGTACATATTGACATAGTAAATTGAAATAATACAAAATTAAAATCCAAAGAAGGGTTAGAGATACGTTACAACCACCCATGCAATGGGTGAAATGATGCCACAAGTGTATGAAACATCCTTGTCCAGGATGGTTCACAGAAGACCCCTTCCCAAGTTTTATTAACTTGGAATTTTTTGTGCGGAAGAACTATCTTGACTTCATGCTCCTTCCTTCCTTCAACCAAACACTGGAATATGACAAGCCATGTAAACTCTAAATACTTTTCTCCTCATGACTATCAAGGTGGGAGGCCAACCAATACTCATAATGATATGGCATCGTTAAACTGAAGTCGCCTTCCATTTTCACATAATTCTGCATTAACTCATCTTCTGGTTGAGAGGTTGAAAAAGAACATACCACAAGAACCATCATACTGTTTTCCTCAAGATTTTCAAAGTTACCCTTCAAAAAGATTGGTTCCTCGGGAGGAGGGTGGGGACTTGAATCATCTAAATATTCAACATGTTCAAACTGAAATTCCTTTATCTCCTCCAAATAAATGACTGACTCATCCATGAATTCATCCAGAATTTCCCAATGAACTTCCTCATCTTTTTCACTGTTAAGCTCAAGTTCAAAGGGGTTCGGATATTCCATACCAATTTATGTGGGACTAGCCTCCATGATCTCAAACTTATCTTCTATGGCCGTAAGTTGTTCATTCATGGTTTCACATTGTTCTTCCTGGGAAGGCTGCACGTTCTGAATTATTTCTTTAAACTCCTCAATGGGATTTGATGGAGAATCTATCTTTATGTCTGAACTAGTTGTTTCAATAGCTAGAAGATTTTTCCTCTTCCATGTTTCCATAAAATGATTAACTAATTCATTGTGAACTTCACTCCGATCATGCCCAAACATTTTCAGAAAGGCATGCAACAAGTCCCGTATGGTCTTGAATCTCTTATCAGGAGAATCATGAAACCAATAATAAGGCATCTCCACATCAAGAGTCATGGAAAAAAATTTCATTAGAACATCCTCATAAATAGGTGGATCACACCATTCATCAATACATTTAGTGAAGGACCTGATGTGAGTACTAGCATCATCATGATCATAAAAACCAAGAATGTTATCAATAACATCTTCAGATATATCATGAGGGTAACCAACAATTCCTAAAAAATCAATAGGACTATAAAAATCATCGATTTCTAACTAGATCATTTAAACAAAGTTCTAAATAAAAGGACTGGGACCCAAGATTACTAAGGATCTAACAAGACGAAGGACTAGCCAGCTTCATCCACAAACCCTTACAAGTTCAAGGATGAAGAAAAACAAGCCGTGAATTCCTTCTTGTAAAATACCTCGTCGAATTATTTAAAAGTGGAGTCGCCAAATGAACAAGTTTATTTTAGACAAACAAGAGCATCAAACAAAGCAAAAACAAGAAGGAAAACAAAAGTTAATTTATTATGTTTGGAATAAGCATCGGAAATCAATGAGTGATTCTTGTCCAAGAATCTCAAGAAGCCAACAAGGATTTCTCCTTGCAGTATACTTGATATATTTTTTCAATGGAGTCACCACTTGCAAAGGAAAAAAACAAAAACGACAAATGCAAGTTCAAAGAATTTTTAGTTATTAAAAAAAAAATAGTCATTTTGACAAAGGATAAATGACTTATCCCCGAAAACGACACTATAGATGTTGTCATCCTAATACACACTTGAAAACGTGAGCTAATTCTAGATCACTTAGTGTGTCCTTCGAGGCACAATGCCTAGGTTCATAGCCCACGCTGTAACTTTGACTGGA
>SNQJ01S0073313.1:37719-49077 GCA_010110895.2 Picea sitchensis | reverse complement strand
CATTTTCGCTATAACTCATTTTCTGAGAGGTTCCAAGTAGTGAGACCTGGAGGTGCATAATGCATAAAACACACTGAAGAACATTTTGTACTATTTTCAAATATTTATTCATTACAGGTACATAGTTATGAGTATTTCAAGTCACGGTTGTTGACTAATCCAAAACTAGTCATGTGAGACTAAAGTAAAGTTTGATGAAAATGCTAGTCTCTTGTTGTTAATGTTAAGGAAGGTTTGCAGTTATGTGATCATATACACTAGGTCTATTACAGAGTTACAAATCAGATTTGGATGATGAAATTGATGAGGGATTTTGGTTGAGGTACATGGTTGAGACAAGTAGTTGATGAGTTGGCACATACATGAGGTGTATAGTTGATGCTGTTGTTACATCTTGATGAGTCATAGTTGATGAGTAGTTGATACATGATTGGTACATACTTGGTACATGGTTGGCGGTAGTTGTTAGTATTATTGTTGACACATGGTTTATGGATGATATAGCATAATTGTCTTGGTATATTATTAGAAGCACATATTGATCTTGGTGATGATTATGAGTTGTTGTGTTATGCTTGGTTGATGCACATCTTTTAGAGTTGTCTTGGTGATTGATATTGGTGAGTAGATATGATTTGGTTGATAAGATTGAAGAGACAGGTTGTTGTGATAGGTTGTTTGGACAGGTTGTTGTGACATGTTATTTGTATAGGTTTGGTGCATGGTTGATGCACTTGTTCATGGTATAGGTTGAGGTACAGGTTGGTGCATGGTTGATGCACTTATTTATGGTACAGGTTGATTACAGGTTGTTTGGTGCATGGTTGATGCACTTGTTCATGGTACAGGTTGAGGTACAGGTTGGTGCATGGTTGATGCACTTATTTATGGTATAGGTTGATTAAAGGTTGTTTGGTAGAGGTTGGTGCATGGTTGATGCACTTTTTTATGGTACAGGTTGATTACAGGTTGAGGTACAGGTTGATGCATGGTTGATGCATGGTTCAGGTTATTGGTACAGGTTGTTTGGTGCAGGTTGATTGATACATGTTTACAACAATATATCTCATAGTGATAGTGTGACAGTGGTTCCATCATTCTACTTCTACGTCAGGGCGGTTGGATGGGGCAAGGACATGTGGTTGTAGCCACATTCTGGTTGTAGCCAGAGAACATAGGGGGTTGTAGCCTCCTTCTGGTAATTGGGGAGTTGGAGATTACCTCAGGTTGTACCTTGAGAAATTAGGGGGTTGGAGCCTCCTTCCAGTTGCAATTGGAAAACAAAGGAAGTTGGTGCTTTCAATGAATGTAATTCTTAAATACATATAAGAACAAGCATTCTGTGGTTTTCTCCCACTTTGGGTTTCCACGTAAAACCACTGGTGTATTGTGTATGTGTATGATTTCTCATTTGTTCATTGTTTATTTACTCTGCAACTATTGGATGATAATGCTACATTGATATAAAACTTGCATATTGTGGTTAAAAAGGATTGAATTTATCTATTACTGATTCACCGCCCCCCCGAGCATTCCAACAATTGGCATTAGAGCAGGTTCCTTTAGGAAACAATTTAATGACTGGAAGGAGATTATGTATTATACTGAGAATGGAGTACCATTGTTTAATGGTCAGAATGGTTTAAAGTATGAGATGTGGAGCATAAGGAAAAAATTATTTTTACAGGAACATGGGCATCATATTTGGCTATCAGTCGTTACAGGATATGATAGTTCAAAAACGACAAAGACTACAACTAAGAAGGAATTGAAGAAGAATAACAAAATAACAATGGATTTCATCTGGGAAGGATTACCTAATCCGATAAAAGAAAAGGTTGGTAAATGTTCATCAGCCAAAGAAATTTGGGATACGTTACATGACATATATTCTTCACCCATCATAGATTCAGAAAATTCCAAAGAAGATGCAGGTACAGATAAAAAAGAAATATGTTCACCATGTGAAACATATTCAGAAGATGAAGAGTACATAATCAACAGAGGTATTTTTTTTTTCTTTAATTGTGAAAAACGTGGACATCTTGAAATAGAATTCCATGAAGGAAATGAGACAAAAAAACAAATTGAAAAAGAGGACAATTATAAGGAATAATTGATTAGTGCTTTAGATGAACTAAGAGAAGAAAACAAGTCACTAAAGAAAGAATTGATAAAACAAAAGGAAAGTGTTCACATTTTTTAAGAAGCCCAACAGGTCATCGAGAACTTAAGAACTCAGCTAGAAGAATCTAGAAAGATCGAAGAAAATGTTGAATATCAAAAGCAGTGTTTGGAAGACAACATAGCAATGCAAAAGGAAGAAGCAGAAATAAGAGAGAATATATTGACAGATAATCTTAAGGAAAGAACTAACAATCTAAACCAACTTGAGTCAGAGTTTGATCAAGAAGAGAAAGTACTTGGAGAAGAAATAATCACATTACAGATTCAACTTGAAGAAGTGAAGAGAACAGAACAAGTCATGAAGTCTCAGATATTAAAGAAAGAATAAAAGGTTGAGAATCATGAAGAAGAAGTTGTCACATTGAGAAGTAAAATCGTCTAGCTCAAAAAGAACGTTGAAGAGACAAAAACATCCACATCAGTTACAAATAATGAAGAGAAGCACTCTAGTTTGCTAGAAAAGAAGAATGAATAAAATAGAAAGAGTTATGCAAAAGTACTCAAAGGAAGGACTCATGGTCAACTAGAATATAAGAAAACTATTGAAGATACATCTTCAATAATACCATCTGTGTTCAAGCCACAAAGAAGCTTCATTCATGATCATGATCATTCAAGGTAGAAATTCAGAAGGACTACACCACAAAGAATATCATTCACTCCCAGGTATGCAAATTTCTTTTATGGTCATTGTTTTTATTGTACTAATTTTGGACACAAGGTTGCAAATTGGGATTATAAAACAAATGTTCAAGAAAGAAGTGCCTATTTGGCCGCACGTAACATTGAGTGTTACAAATGTCATAACTATGGACACATAGCTAGTTATTATAGAAGTATGATCGATACTTCCATGAAAGAGAACACTGATATCAGATATAATAAAGTATGGATAAGAAAACAGGGAGAACATGTGAACAAAGACCAGGTACCAAAGATCACAAGATTGACAATAAAATGAGATGAAGAAAATTCTACAGAGAAAAAGAAAGATATCAGATACATAAAGGTTTGGAAAATAACTGAAAGAAAGGAAGGACAGGTAAATAAGGAACATGTTCAAGAGAATGTACTTTCAGACATTGTAGTGAAAGATGAATCCATAGACAGAAAGAAAGAAGCCAGAGTTCAGAGAGATAATGAATCTCCCAAAGAAGATGATGATGAATATACCAATGAAGATGATGATGAATATACCAATGAAGATGATGATGAATACACACCAGAGCAGGAATTTTTCTGAGCCATCCGGCTTAGAGACTCCCAGGTAATATGAATATTAGATAGGGGGAGTCTATGCAATAACTGTGACAGACCAAAGAATCATCCTTCGAGCAACTTGCAGGGTTTGAGAAGATAGATTCAAAGAAGTCAGTTAGCAGAAGTACAGTTTGATAGATTAATCAAGACTTCATGCTAGTATAGTGATAAATGGGTCAACATTATGGACAATTTCACAAGTAGAGTCTTGTACAGTATGGACAAAGATGGATTTGTAAGAATACTTAGTAGGTTTGGACAGATATATGACAGTGGACGAGAGCATGGATTCATATATTGGTTCAGAGACAAAGGAACATTATCATAATGGATGATAATTACAAAAGAAATGGCTCAAACAATGCTAATGGATTCCAAATTGACAGATATTTTTTGGACACATGTAGTGCAAAGATCAGTTCACATTCAAAACAGAGTAATGCTCAGAAACAACAATGAAAAAACTCCCTACAAACTATGGAAAGGAAGCGCAGACAACAACCTCTACATCAAGGTAACTCAAGGTAGTATTTTATTAATTGAAGTTTATGTTGATGATATTGTTTTGGAAGTACTAATGATAGGTTAAGCCAGAAATTTGCAAATGATATGAAAAATGAATTTGAAATGTCATTACTTGGAGAAATATCCTTCTTTTTGGGTATTCAGATATGTCAAAGAAACCAAGGAATTTGTATTTCTCAAACTAAGTATATCAGAGAAATGCTAAAGAGGTTCGAAATGGAAGATTGCAAACTAGTTACCACTCCTATGCAAACCAGTGGCAAGTTGAGAAAAGATGATGAATGAAAGTCTACAAACTAGAGGAAATACAGGTCAATGATTGGTAGCTTACTATATGTG
Organism: Picea sitchensis; assembly: GCA_010110895.2. NCBI lineage: Eukaryota > Viridiplantae > Streptophyta > Pinopsida > Pinales > Pinaceae > Picea > Picea sitchensis. The sequence continues at coordinate 44,766 of SNQJ01S0073313.1, read as the reverse complement.
ACAACATCCAGACCAAATGTAATGCAGGAAGTTGGATAGGTGGCATGATTTCAAGCAACACCAAAGGAATCACATGTATTAGCAGTGAAGAGGATTTTCACATATCTCAAAGGAACAAAAGAGTTTGGATTATGGTATCCAAAAGGAAATGATCTATCACTTATTTCCTACACAGATACAGATTGTGCAGGTTTCATTGATGACCGACGAAGAACCAATGGAGCAATGTTCTACTTGGGTGAGTGTTTAGTATCTTGGATAAGCAAGAAACAATCATCAATATCTTTATCTACAATCAAAACAGAGTATATTGTAGCAGCAACATGTTGTACATAGGTTGTATGGATGAAAAAAACTATGACATATATACAGGTTGAGTATGATGATCCCATTCCAATATATTTTGATAATACAAGAGCCATCAATATCTCAAAGAACCCGATGATGCATTCCAAGATGAAGCACATTCCAATCAAGTATCACTTTCTATGGGAACCAGTCGTAGAGAAGAACATCAAAGTTGGATATGTGGGTACAAAAGAACAAGTGGAAGACATCTTTAAAAAAACACTTCCAAGAGAATCCTTTGAGTATCTTCGTCAGAGACTCAGAGTAATTTCTACTCCAAAATGAATTATTTTGAATTCTTATCTTATATGTCTTAGATCTACATGAGGAAGCACCATAAAGAGGACAATTCAGGTTGGGGGATCAGTTTTAGGAAGATTTCAGTCAGGGGGAGTATCCCTAAGGAGAGTTTAGTCAGGTGGAGCATCCCCAAAGGGAGATACCCTTTTCCATTGATGTCAAAAGGGGAGAGATAGAAAAATTGATGAGGAGTATAAGCATGAATGTTATCATGACTAAGTGTGGCCATCAATGGAAAATGGGGAGATTGTGAGACAATTGGCTTAGGTTGATGGACAATTGGTATGGATTGTTGGTTTTCATTGATGCCAACCATTGGAGAGTGATATTGTATATTTATTTCAACCCTTAGTGATTGATGTCAAACCTTGGAGATGGTCCAGTAGTGAATTCCGGTAGCACAAAGGTTTGGGTAATGGACCCAAGGTTCTTTCATGTATAATGGTATGCAATTTAATACATTTTAAGGTAAGAATATTCTATATGGATAGTATATGTCATTCCATTTCTAGTGGTAAGTGGAACATCACATAACCCTCACTGTTAGAGAGTTATGGCCATGATAAGTTGGAGAGCCCATGTTTGGGTAATGGACCCAAGTTTTTTTGATGGATAATGGTATGTGTTTTGATATATTTGTAGGAAAGACTATTCTAGATGGATAGTACATGTCATTACATTTCCAGTGGTATGTGGAACTTCACATAACTCACGGTTAGAAAGTTATGTCCATGTGAAGTTGGAGAACCCTCATGAGTCATCTAGAAGCCCCAAAAAGGTCAAAGTAGTCAAAGTGGTTTAAGAGATTTTAGAAGGTAAATAATAAAGTCAATTGATGAGTGTACTATGAGTCAAAGTGAACACAAAATAAATTATTTAAATAATAAAGTTAATGGAGAAATTAGAAGGGGCTTAACCCTAAAATAAGGAAAGTGGGTTAAGATGGTTAAAAGGTAACCCCTTGAGGAAGCTACATGAAAGAATAAATAAGAGGCAAGACTCTCTCATTTTAATCACACCTGAGAATATTGAATATCTATAGCTGACTGAGGTAAACAAAGGATATATAAGCCAAATTTCAGAGGGAAGGTAAAGTAAAGAAGGCCGAAATTCAAGGGAGGATAAATTCTTTTGATGATGCTTTCTAAGGTACGTTATTTACAGGTCATCTCACCATTTTCAAAATAATTTTTTTCTAGAATTATTCAGAATATGAAATTGGGAGGCCATTGAGGAAACATATCCAAGTAGTTATGGTACAAATTTAAGCTTGTGGGTCATTGTATTTTTGGAGTTACACTCCGTGGAAAATAGGGTTTGTGACTAGTCTTAAAACTAGTCTAAAACAAATGTTTCAGGTAAAAACATCATAACTTCTTCATAACAAATCCAAATTCAGTAAGACCAAAAGTGTTGGTTAGAGTACAAGATTTAGTATTCTATGTACAATTTTTAGATCCACACAACAAATATTCCGTGCGGGTACACTCTACAAGTTTTCTCTCTAGAATAAGCTATAATTCAACAAGGTATGCCATTTTTGCTATAACTCTTTTTCTAAGAGGTTCCAAGTAGTGAAACCTGGAGGAATTGCATAAAACACACTGAAGAACTTTGTGTACTATTTTCAGATCTTTATTCATTACAGGTACATAGTTATGATTATTTCAAGTTTGGGTTGTTGACTAATCCAAAACTAGTCATGTGAGACTAAAGTAAAGTTTGATGAAAATGCTAGTCTCTTGTTGTTAATGTTAAGGAAGGTTTGCAAGTATGTGATCATATACACTAGGTCTATTACAGATTTACAAATCAGATTTGGATGATGAAATTGATGAGGGATTTTGGTTGAGGTACATGTTGGGTACATGGTTGAGACAAGTAGTTGATGAGTTGGCACATACATGAGGTGTATAGTTGATGATATTGGTACATCTTGATAAGTCATAGTTGATGAGTAGTTGATACATGATTGGTACATACTTGGTACATGGTTGGAGGCACTTGTTAGTAGTATTTTTGACACATGGTTTATGATGATATAACATACTTGTATTAGTATATTATTTGAAGAACATATTGATATTGGTGATGATTATGAGTTGTTGTGTTATGCTTGGTTGCTGCACATATTTGAGAGTTGTCTTTGTGATTGATCTTGTTGAGTAGATTTGATTTGGTTAATAAGATTGATGAGACAAGTTGTTGTGATAGGTTGTTTGGACAGGTTGTTGTGACATGTTATTTGTACAGGTTTGGTGCATGCTTGATGCACTTGTTCATGGTACAAGTTGGTGCATGGTTGATTCACTTGTTTATGGTACAGGTTGATTACATGTTGTTTGGTACATGTTCGTGCATGGTTGATGCACTTATTTATGGTACAATTTGATTGCAGGTTGAGTTAGAGGTCGATGCATGGTTGATGCATGGTTCAGGTTATTGGTACAGGTTGTTTGGTGCAGGTTGATTGGTACATGTTTACATCAGTATATCTCATAGTGATAGTGTGACAGGGGTCCCATCATTCTACTTCTATGTCAGGGCGGTTGGATGGGGAAAGGACAGGTGGTTGTAGTCACCTTTTAGTTATAGCCAAAGAACATAGGGGGTTGTAGCCTCCTTCTAGTTGTAGCCAGAGAATTGGGGAGTTGGAGCTTCCCTCAGTTGTAGCCTGAGAAATTAGGGGGTTGGATCCTCCTTCCTGTTGCAACTGGAAAAAAAAAGGAAGTTGGTTCTTCCAATGAATGTAATTCTTAAGGACATATAAGAAAAAACATTCTATGGTTTTCTCCAGCTTTGGGTTTCCATGTAGAAACACTGGTGTACTTTGTATGTGTATGATTACTCATTTGTTCATTGTTTATTTACTTTACAACTATTGGATGTTAATGCTACATTGATATAACACTTGCATATTGTGGTTAAAAAGGATTGAATTTATCTATTATTGATTCACCCCTCCCTCTTAGTAATCCAACATGGGATACAATACAATTCAATGGGAACTCCTTTGTTGGTTGGATTCACTTATTCTAATTGGGTTGGTGACCCTAATTATCTATAGTCTATTGCAAGTTATGTTTTTATTATTGGTTTTGGACTTGTCACTTGTACTTGTAAGAAACAACAAGCTCTTTCTCTTTCTTCAGTAGAAGAAGAGCACTGAGTAGTAGTTAATGCAAGTCAAGAATCCTTGTGGCCTCAACAAATATTTCAAAATTTAGATTTGTAACATCCTAGTTTGACCCTCTTGAACATTTATTGGAGAAGGACATTTTGGGACTAGTTTGGGAATCGTGCAAGAGAGAATCGCGTGACAAGTCGGCTAAGGAGAAACATGTGTGGAAGAAAGGAAGACAATTAGCGCATTTTCAGGGGTTAGCGTGCATGAAAGGCGGAAGACAATTAGATGCCATTAGGCATTTTGGTCCAATTTGTAATGGGATAAGCCCTAGTGTCAATGTATAAATATGTAAGAGTTGTAGTGTTGTAGTAGCTCTTGAAGTGATTTTTTTAGGTATTTTGGTGTTAGTTGTGAGCTAAGTGGGTAGTTTGTGAGATATGATGAGCATATAAGAGAATGAGTAGGCGCATAGGAGAAAGACTAGGGAAAGTATTATGGGTCTGAGGGAATATTGTAATTTCACGGTGCGCCTACTCAGTACTGTAATGAATTCTGAATAATAATATGAGAAGCCATTCGTTCTGGACGTAGCCTAGTTTGGGGTGAACCACGTTAAATACAATGTTCATGTGTTCTGATGTGTTCACTATTCTGATTATTGCGTGCATTTGATGAATGGTATAATGGATGGGTGATTGATATGAATATTTTATCTGATGATTCAATGCACATGGTATAAATAATGAATGTTAAGTAGGATGGTTAGAATGAACATCTCACATCCCTCCATGATTGCGGAAACCTCGTTCTTACAATCCCCATAGATACCTTGGGTGAGACTTCACCTTCTTGTAGGTGATGCCGAAAGGGCCGATATCTTAAAGTTTTTTTTGGTGGTTTCATGTTGAACCTAGAGTTTTCCCATTGCATGCCAAGAAATGGTTCGACTGTCATGACTTGAACCTGGGTCTCTCAGGTGAGAGCCAAGTATCTTAACCAATTGTTTAGAATTAATGAAGGATGAGAATGCATTAAAAGCACTGTGTAGGATGATCGATCAATGCACATAATATAACTAATCCCCTGTCGTACAATGAGCAATTAACTGGGTACATCACAGGAGAAGGACAAATAGGGAATTCTGACTGAATATAAAGATATAAGATTATGACATGGATAATATAATTTTATACCTAGGATATGATGTGAATGTCCTTCCAAAGTAGACCTAGGAGACGATGGGAAAACCAAAGTTAATCTGGTCACCTATTCAGTTGAGGTTAGCAAATCAACATAAAATTTTTCCAATTGGAAGGTTGTTAGGGGTGAATGTTAACATTGATGGAGTGCGAAGTATAGTTGATTTCGAAGTAATCAAGATAACATATGGAAGCAATCCTTAGCCAACGTTACTAGGACTTGATTGGGATTTTTATAACCATACCTTGATTGATATGAAGAAGAGACAAATGGTATTTGAAGCAGGATACTAGAAAGTTACTGCACCATTGGATCCCATAGAGGGGAGAAGATATGTATAACTGGAAAAGGGAAAAGAGATCTATAAACTTTATAATATGACTGCATGGATGGATGACTACGTGAACCCTACTACTGATGGTGCACTTATTTGGAGAAGTATTAGTTCATGTGCATTGAATTCATAAGAAGAACTGGAGCATTGGCAACAAAGATTACATGAAGTATCGACAAGGAGATGCACTTATATTCCCCATGCGTTATGATGGATTGGAACTAAGGTATGTGATACCCCAAATTATGATGGACTAACAACCATAAACTATTTTATAAAAGAATTTGAATTGCACATGACAGATTAATAAAGATTATTATCTTTAGATGTCACACTGAAAGTGAGTTCTGCAAGATGGTGGGCTATGCATAAGGACATAATAGAGGATTTGCAGGAATGCAAAATATTGTTACAGGTCATACTTGGAGCAGGAAAGTAATATATTGCGTGGTATTTTATAGGGTTGAGTTGTCCTACAAAGCATATTACATAGTGCATTGCGACATGGAGATCAATGCTGGAGCAAGAATGGACACACTTGTTTATACACACTCTGGATACAATTATGAATAATTAGTATTTAGAACTTGAAGTGCACAGAGAGACAATAGATTGGGAAGAGTTGACTCACAACTTCAAGGTTACTTTCATTTTTGAAGATGATGCCCCTTGAGTAGACATAGCTCTGGAGGTTATCAAGGAAATGATATTTGAATCAGAAGAATCGATAGAACTAGTACCGATATGTAGCACGCATATATATTCTACGATGGTTTGAGAAGTTTTGGAATGCTATAATGTAGCTAGAAATGACCAGGAGGATGAGGATATGAGAAATTTACAAGTACCAAAAACTGAAGGAGAACGCATAGTAGAAGGTACAGAGCTTGAATCGGTTGTATATGCAAAGCCATTGAAAATGCACAAGTGAATATTGATACAGAGGATAAGTCCAAGCTTGTGCACATAGGATATTACTAGAATGAAGAGACTATTGAAAATATTGTTGATTTACAACATGAATACCAAGTTCTTTTTCCGACTATGTTCTTAGAAATGAAAGGTATTGATGGAGAGCTAGGAGAGATGAAGATCCCTTTGAAGCTAGATGTTAAGCCTGTGAATTAGAGACCATAATGATTGAACCAAGTGTATAAGAAGAAGGTGAAAGCAAAGATAGACAGGATGCTGGAAGCAACAATTATTGAACCCATCATAGAGTCATAGTGGATTAGTCCGATGGTGGTTCAGAATAAGAACACAGGAGGAATTTGAATTTGTGTAGATTTGAGAAAACTAAATGATGCTTGCTCACATGATCCATTTCCTACATTTATAGATGAAGTCTTTGATAATGTAGGAGGACATGGAGCCTACTCATTAATTGATAGATTTTCAAGGTATCATCAAATTAAGATTGCACAAGAAGATAGACATAATATGTTAAGCCCTAATATTGGCTCATTACCCATTAATTGGGGCATATAACATTAGTAATGTTATTTTATTTATGTCGGATTTATTCCATTAGTTGTAATTATACCTCCTAGTCTCCTATATATACCAAGGAGACATTTTCATTTGGAATCATCTCATACTTGAACATTTAAGTGGGGTAAAAGGAGGTTTCCCCCTCGAAGAGGCTTATTATCTGAAATTATATCTTTTTCAAGGCGTTGAGTACTTTTTCTGAGGTTTTTCTATGCTATATTGATATTTGGTTCTTAACATATGGTAT
>SNQJ01S0073313.1:26439-37709 GCA_010110895.2 Picea sitchensis | reverse complement strand
GCTATGTACCTTTCGGCGTTAGTGTTCTTCTTAAGACGCTTCGCTTGGTGGGGTCTTGGGTTCAAAACCCATGGACCCCAAAACATTTTTATTTAATTAATTAATCATAATTACTTTTAATTAATTAATATACTTAGTTTTAATTTGTTGTGTATATTATATTATTATTATTATTATTATTATTTTTCAAAGGCACATACATGGTGCGTTGGTGTTTGGTTGTTCCTTAAGGCTTAGGTAGTGGGTGGTGGTCAGGGGTTCAAAACCCATAGACTCCATATCACCCCTCCTTTTGTAATTTAATTAAATAAGTTTTTTTTTAATTCATTTATATATATTAATATATAAATATATATTTTCTTTTAATTCTTTATTCATTTATTTATATAATTATACCATTGATATATATAATTTTTTTTTTATATTATTATTATTTTTTATATATAATTAAAACTTAAATGTAAATTTAATCGTTTAAATTTAAAAGAAATAAAGTAAATTAATATTATTTAAAGTGCAATTAAAGTAAATTAATAAAATGAATTAGTAAAGGAATAAAATATAATATAATAAAAAAATATATCTCCATAGTCAGGCAGTGGGTCCTCGCATGAGGCCCACGTGCCCCCTCCTTCTTGTTCGCTCTTCATACCTAACCCTAAAACCCTACACCTGCCAGCTCTTCGAACCCTACGCATCCTTCCTCTGCCGCCTCCTTCTCATCCACCGAGACCTTCCTCGCATCATTCTTTCTTCACCATAGATCTTGCCTTTGCTCTGTTCAGAGGTTCCAAGAATCTCGCCCCCCATGGCTCGCATCCTCGCCATTGTTCTGAGAACTTTTCTATAACTGGCCATTGCCGTATCTACTGCCAGATCGTTTGAAGAAATGGAGTATATTGATATGGTAATTTCACCCTTTTCTTCATCACACAGGCATCAACATCAACAACGTTTACACAGGCCTACGCCCCCACCAGAACCTGAGCAACAACAACAAGAGGTCATTGTTTCAGAATGCTGCGCTGTTGAAGCACAGAAGCCCAATCCCATAGCCCCGCCTAGTCTCCTCACGAGCGGGGGCTCTCAGTGTTCCAGGACTGGACAGGTTCTTTACCATTTTTTTGGGAGTGCGAGGCTTCTCTGTTATCACTTGTAAGAAATGGCTCCGATTTTTACCAGTTTCGTTGCTCCAACCACGAATCCATACATACCCACGTTGTCGATGTTGAAACCATTTGTATCAACTTATACATTTATTTCCAAAATGGTTACTTTGCTTCCATCTCCATCCATGAATTCCGTCGCGTGTGGTCATTCAAACAGAGGGTTGACAAGGACCGCATCTAAAGTTCGAGGCAACCTACAAGAAATGTCAGAAGTTGACCCAAGAGTTGGAATTCCTTTGTACAAACCCAAATCTTATCAGGTTTTAATTGCCGATGCAGCAAAGGCTCTCATCTATGCACTTGATGATGGAAAAACTCGTCTTGAAATTGAATTTCCTCCTCTGCCGAGTAATATTTATTCATATAAGGGATCCTCAGATGAGTTCATTGATGCTAATACCCAGCTTGTTTTCGATTCTCTCCTCCAATCTCCTCCCCTCCAGGACATGTCTACTCCCAACTCCTATGCCCACTAGGAGGTCTCTCACGAGGAGATCGCCATGGAGGAGAAGATTAAGTCTTCTCTCGAGGAGGAAGGGGTGGAGACTAAGTTCTTTTGGGGCAATACATTGTATCCTCCTGAGGACTTTCCCTCCAATTATGGGGGGTTCAGAGAGGACAAGGGATGCCGCCCAGGAGGCCCAGCGGCAAGCGGACGAGCAGCTTAGAGTGGCCATGGAAGATTTTAATTTCAGTAACCTCGGGTACGCTGGGACTCTGGAGAGAGTCTCCATGCTATTGTGTTCTTTTCCCTTGAAATTTAATTCCCCGGGACTCGAAGAGGCATATTGGAAGAAATGCTGTGCAAATTCGAGTAAGGACTATGTTCCGGTTGCATGCTTGATCGTTTTTTTTTTTGCATGCTGCTTCCCACTACAAGCTTGTCTCGACATTGGCTTAGTGAGACGGTATGCTTTCTTTAGATTTTCTCTAATTCAATGCATAACATTGTTGTGATTAGAAGATGACTCTGTTATCAGGAAAATTCACTTGCAATAAAAAAAATTCTCCCAATTTTTTAAGCGAAATGTGTATTTAGATTTGATCGGCGCTGTATAATCCTAGTCGGAGGCAAATCATTAATTGAGAACAAGTAAGCAGATATTTATGCACAACAGTTCCAATTTTACTTATGATGTTAAGTTTACTTAATTGTTTGTTCGTTATCTGCTCTATGTAATCCATCTCTGTTGGTGAATTAACTATCTTATGGTAGATTTTTCATTAATGTGTCTCCTACTGAACTTCATTTTGCATTCTTTGCTATATTTTTGAGGGCAAAGGACATACTTCGTGACCATATGGGAAGAATCAGTAAATGAGCCCGAAAATAGTGAATCTGGCATGATATACTCTAAAAATGGATGACATTAATGGCCAAAATCCTACATGCGATGGTCAGTCTGATTTCTCTCTGGGTCGCACTATTGGAAGGGTTATGCTTATTGTACTTAAAAGGAAAGGCAAATGCATGTATGTTGTATTTTTTTTTTTTGCGTCAAAATACATGTATTTTTTTTTTATTGGGAGAACCTTGTTCTGACCTTCAAAATAAAAATCTATATTAGAATATGTTTCTATACATATATTTAAGAAATTGTGAACAATGTATAAAAATTTACAGTACAATTACTTGTAGATTGAAGAACGAATTGTGTTGTAAGTTTTTATCTATCATATGTTTTTTTTTTTTTTTCTTAAAGTGCAGGATAGGGTGTCAAATTTTAAGCATGATGCTCACGAATAAGTAAGCAGAACCCCTGACCTGGTCTGTTTCTCACCATCCATTCACAGATTCTTCTGAGCAGCTTACGCAGAGAATGACTTAAGGAATGGATGGAATTTAACATTGTAACAACCCTAGTTGCTTGTTTTACTTTAGTAAATTCATTTTTTTTTTTACATTTTCAATATGTATTTCATTCATATATATTTAGATTTGTTTATATATAATCACAATAATAATACGTTTGGTTTGCAGGTTAGGCGGAGCTGGAGTTGGAGCTGGGAATTTGTCCCTTAAGGCCCTAGATTGTGAACGAGGAGCTCTGATACCATGTGTAATAGCCAAATAAATTAAACATCCATTAATTCTACAACATAGCGGTAAAATTCAAAAATTTCTTTAGATGAGCACATTCGCATATAAATTTATCCACAAATAATAAAATTTTATAGCGAAATAAAATAAATACACTCAACTCATTGCATGGATCACTAGGTTACCATCAGCGGGGGAAGACCCACTGCCATTATTCATGAAACAATATAAGGAGAAATCCTTGGAAGAGAAGATGAAGGATAAGTATGACATGTTATCGCACAATCTATACTTGTCCAAATCCTAAGACTAGTAAAGGATATTGGCGTAACTACATGATAACCTATCACTATCACCTTAATAGGAAATCCCCATGTTTTAGGGATAGGTAAGGTATACCCCAGGGGAGGCATCCCTGATAACCTAAAGGGATGGAAAGATAATGTTATGATCAAGTTTATCCCCCCTCTCACTGGTTACCAAAGACACAAGGTCTATTTCTGAAAGAATGAGACAAAAGAAGAAGAATTTGTGTACCTTCCTAGAGCAAGAACAACATTGTTGGGTATGTGTTATATTCTTTGCATGTGTGTGTGTGGGCACATTAGATTCGATAACTGTGTGTGTGTGTGGGGGGGGGGGAAGTATTTGTTATTTTTAGCGGTTTTCTAAATTAATCCCGGATTAAGGGATTAGGGTTTTGGTATCTACAGAATACCTAAAAACATTGTATATATATTGTATGGTGAATGGTGAAATTAATACAATGAAGATTTGAAAGGTTTTCTCTCAATTAAGGGTTTCTGGTATAAATCTCTGTGTACTAAGTGTATGAGCCATTGATTATTTTCTTCTTTGCTTAAGAATCTATATGCATTGATTTACTTCACAGGTTTAAAACTTACAAACATAGCATATATATGGAAATTTCAAGTACAAAAATGATAGTAAAGCCTCAATAGACAATATAAAATGTAAATTTATGCTAGCTGATATAAAATTGCAAGCTAAGTAAAATTTACAACAACAAATAATAATTTGTAACAATTGCAAGAAAACACTACAAAAATGCTTGAAAAGACGATGAAAACTTAGCATTTATTATGTAGAATGATTATTAATTGTCACAAGAAAATTATGGTAGGTTTAGATAGCATTTAAAGTTAGTTATTCATCAAATTAATGTTAGTTATTGTGATTGTAGCAATGTTTTACAACAACAACAATCAAATCAGTAAATTAGTCTAATCTAGGGTTAGAAAAGGTTAGTAAAAGGTTTAGGAAAAAGGGTTTGAGACTTGTTTGGTCAGAATCTTTCACAAGTGTAAATGGAAAAGTTCCTTTCGGGCTATGGAGTCATTAACAACAACAAACACTTGGAGAAAATAACAATGATAACACCTGTCTAAGAAAACAAGAAGTGCGATCTTGAGAAGTAGCACCTTAAGCCCTCAAAGATCCAAGCCCTAGAGACTAAATTCCGCTAGAGAGTAGGCACTTCTAGGCCCTAACAAATTTCTCCTTTATTAGACTATTGACATATATAATAGAAACAAACCTATAGAATAGGACTTCTAAAGTGCTATCACTTTAGGGATTTAGAATCCTTAATCTAGAAAATATATTCTTGATAATAAGTGGCAAGATCAAGAAGGAAGAAATACCTTATGTTCCTTCTCCTAAGGTTTCTTAGAAAGAAATTTCATAATATTCAATATGAATAAGTAAAATTGACCATAAAGATCTAATGCATAAACAAATTGTAGCATTTACTTACTTCACCAAGAATAATCAAGCATGAAAAACCCTAAATAATCAAGATATTACCACTAAAATAGCCAAGAAACATCCATAGAAAGCTTCTCCAAGCCTAGCACATGAGAAAAATGACACCATAAACTCCAAAATAGTCCAAATTTCAGCGAAATTATGCCACTAGGGAGAAAATTTCAGTCCTCCCTCTTGTGAGAGGTGAGTTATGATGAAACAATGAATTAAACTAGTGATATTTATATGGGAAATCCTGGCTTATTAATCCAAAAGTTGTGTCTTTTCACAAAAGAGAGCCTACATGTCAATTTGCTCTTAAAATAAAAAATTACATGAATTTCCACAAAATAAACTGTAAAGAGGGTGACTTCATCCTTCCTAGGGTGATGTTAGGCCTCCTCCATGAGATATTGAGGTCATCTAGTAGAGCATTGGGCCTCCATAGGCCATCCTCAATGCCACATGTGCCAAAACTACAATTGATCCGGGATCTTTTCATCGGGTGACTTATTAAAGAATTGCATAAAATGAGCATAAACTAAAGTACACCATAAATAAGGAAAAATTCAAAAGTAAAGATACATAATCATGCAATATAAACATAAATAACTTGATAACGAATTTCGTCCCTGGTGGACTACGTCTTTGGGTCCTTCTCTCAAATGGGTGGGTCTTTTTATTAACTTCAGAAAAGAATTGGGCAAAATACATAAGTATACCTCATTATGGAGTTAAGATACAAACTATTTGCTCAAATCAAAAAAATAACATCACCACTGCGTTCGTGGCATCATTTTACCTAAAATGATTATCTCCACGCCTTGATCCGAGTTTGACACTTTCAGGCCTAAGTAACACCTCTGCCTTGGTTTCTGTGCCACTGCCTCTACAATAAATGACTGAGAAATATTGAAATGCGTTCCCTTATCTCAAAAAGTGTGCCAAATCCGTATGGGCTCACTCGGTCTGATCTCCTTTGTTCTGTCCCGAACACTGGCGAGACCCCCATTATATAACATATTCTACGCAGTTATGTAATTAAGAAATTTGTTTGGCGGAGTGGTTAGTGGAACTATATTAAGGCATTTAGTTGGCGGAGGTCCCGGGGTTGAATACCATGGGCCTCCCATTTTGGAAACTGGTTAAACCATATAGCGGAGTTTCTGGCGATGGTTTACCGGAGTTAATTCGACAGAGATACTATATATAACAGACAATTGCTAAACTTGCAAAACATGTGTTATATAGTTGGCGCGCTACTAGTTATGGCAAAATATTCCATATATATTGGAACCGCTGCCTTATTTGGTGGGGTTCTGATATTTTATATATTTTTTAAAAATTTGTTTGCTGAACCTCCTTGAGCATTTCAGGGATGCCACGTGGCATCCTCTGATTGGGCCATGTGGCATCCATTGATTGCCCCACCTGTATGCTGATGTCACCTCCACGTCACCTTTGTACTGGACACCTCCATGACACCTCCGTAGTGGACATGTGGTACCTTCTAGGTGGTGCCACGTGGCATCAACTGGGGGTTCCATGTGGCACTTTTTTTACTGGTCCACATGGCACCCTGAAAATCCTATTGGCGGGTGACACATGCCAGCCCCTGGTGCTGCCACATGGCATGCTGACATCATCATGACATGTGTCATCCTCTGTGATTTCCATGTAGGTTATATGGATGATGATGTCATCTTTACTAATTTTGATGTCAGCAGTACAGATGTTGACTCATCCCTGATGACTGGGCTAGTTTGACCAAAATTTTTACCGCGAATATCTTTCGATCCGTAACTCTGTTTGATGATTCGTTTGCATCATTAGAAATCTTGTGACACACTCTTCACGATCATTCCATTTTCACTGAGTTTTTTGGAACTTTAAAAATTTTCCCTTTCTTTGTCTACTGAAGTCATTCTGAGCACTCTGAGTTTCTTTTGCGAGTTCTGAGTTGTTCTTATCCTTCTCTGGATCATTTTTGGATCACGCCTTCCCACTGGGAGATTTTTTTACCACCAAAATCTTTCATCAATCAACTGGTAAGTGAGGGGATTTCTCCCTCACTCTTTCCTTCTCGATCCGCCATGCCTTGTTGGATTGTGTACCCTTTAGGTGCACTCAAAGAAAAGTAATGTCATTCTTGCCTGAAGTCCTCAGTCTTCGATCTAGGATGACATCTTCCTCCATCTTCTCCTTGACTACTTGGCTGATATACTTAATCCCCTGAATGAACTTGCGGGCTGCATATCTCTCCCTAAAATCTTTCCCATACAACAAGTCCAAGTGGATGTTAGGTAAATACCCAGGACAAGTCTCAACTGGCAAATCCTGAGTGAAATAATACATGACATGATTATACATAAACTAGACATACAGTAACTGATCATCCCATGACCTAGGATGTTGGCTGTAATATCCTTGAAGCAACTGGACCACCATATATTTTACTACCTTTGTTCATCTTTTAGCCTGTGGATGGAAATAAATGCTCCTCCCCATCACAGTGTCCATGAGATGCCACAATTTTTTCCAATATTCTCCTAACAATCGAGACTCTCGACTGGAGATAATGATCGTGGACAATCCAAAATGGACCCTTACATACTGGGATAACAAAAGAGAAACCTTCTTGTCACACGTCCTATCCACTACTACAAATAAGTAGACATGACTCATACTAGACATGGGTAATCCCATTACAAAATCCACTGAAAAATTTTCCCAAGGATAAGAGGAAATAGGAAGTGGTGTGTACAGCCCTGGCCTTTCAATAGTGGGCTTACAAAAGTACAACACACATTCCTTTACAATAGCGATTAAAAATATTTTCCTTCGAGGAAAATGCCACCCCTGTAAATACATTACATTCCCAAATGCCCAAGTACAAATGAAACACAATCTTCTTCAATTACATGCACTTCCTTGTAGGAAGGAAAACGAGGTTTACTCAAATGGTGAAGTAAGTTGTCCTGTAAACAAAACTTCTTCACCTGCAAACCCTAGAAGATACCACATACATCTTTGAATATTTCATCAATAGTATCCCATCCATCATTATTGATATGAGCTAAGGAAACATTCTTCCAAATAATAGATGTAACAGTAGGAGATCCAAAAAGCATGTTTGTCCTTATGACATTGGTACTAGCATTGATCTCAAACTTTTATGGCTACTGAAGGTCAGGTAAGGAGAGCATTGGCACAATGGTGATATTTGAAGTGTCAAAGGTCTTCTGCTAGCTGCCTTCCCACTGAAATACTTGTCTCATCTCAAACAATTCATTCTTATGTAAAGGATCAAGAAAATTAACATCAAACCTATCATGGCATTCCCCCTTTACAATCGTGAGTACAAGATTCTTGTTAGTGTTTATAACTCTTTTTACTTGGCTTGAACTAACAAGTGTTGATTTGTCCTTTATGTTGTGAGATTTAATTATGTATCCCACTCCATATTTTGCAAGATGGTATTTGTTTTCCTTTCAAAAGAAGATAGTCTGTCTATCATACATATAGGGACTCCCAAATACAATACCACAGACATCCAAAATAAACACATCTAGATCCACTTCATCTATCATCTTAGAAGCAATAGAAAACCTCAACCTACATTGCTTAGTGACATTTAACATTTCTTTATCATATACCAAACCGAGAGGGTAAGGTTTATGGTGAGGTCTTGTGGTTAATCCCAATTTCTTAACAAGTGTCTCTGATATTAAATTGAATTGGGAACCCATATCAAATAATGTGTTTATCTTAGTATGGTTCGATACAAATCTTATGTGGAATAATGAACTTCACCTTTTATCATCATCATGTGATTCATTTAAAGAACTTGAACATGCATAAAAGAATTGTTTTCCTTGCATCCCAACTGTTGCGATCCTTTCTTCATCACCTGAATCAGATCCAAGATCATGTTTCACTGTAGCAATGGTATTTGGATTCCCCTTGCCTCCAAACTGCTTTGACCTTAACTATGGATGTAGTTTCCAACAATGTTCGCTATCATGACTAGTTTTCTCGCAATGGATGCAAGAGGGTTTTCCTTCTTCCTTCTTTGCTACATCTTTCCTCTTGTCCTTCCCATTTCCTTTTCCATTGAAATGGTTTCTAGAGTGCTTGAATGGGTTTTCCTACTGTCCATTATTACCCCTATTTTCAGGGTGAGTGGTTTGCACACAAACTTCATCAAGACTGGTGGGGTTAAACAATAGTAAAGTATGATGAATATAACTTTGAAGTGCGCCAATATACTTCATTAACGTTACATAGGAATCTAAAGGAATTTTTAGTGCAAGTGATTTCTACATAAATTCCTCTGTGAAACTTTGTACAATTTGACCTTTACTTTGCCTCAAGGTTTTCCATTCCATCATTGCTTTATATAAGTAAATACACTAATGAATATAACTGCTTCCTTATCTATGTTTTAAATTATGACCACGAGGAAAGAATATTACCACACTTACTTTTGTCATGTATATTTCTCTCCCACCATACGAGAGTGGTGCCTTCCAACCGAAGAGAATCCAGTTGCACTTTAACTTCCTCTTCATCAATATCATGAACATGAAAATATACTTCAACCTGTCGGATCCAATTATCTAGTTTTTCAGGATTAACATCTCCATTAAAAATAGGTAAAGCAAACTTTACATCAAGATGTAATAATGGTTTCTTAAAAGAGGTTTTATGTATAGAATGATGAGAGTGATGAGAATGCTCAGAGGAAGAAGAACTAGAACTTGAAGGTGAATATGGAGGTTCAGGAGGATCTCCTCCATCCCCTTGGTTTACCAAAGCATCATCATCTGCATGTGATTTATTTTTCTTCCCTTTATTATTCATCCTATTCTCGTAATCTCCATACATTCGTTCGACCATTTATGAAATGCGATAAAAGACCATGTGAAAGTTTTTCTCTTGTTCATCATGCTTGTCCTCTTGTGCCATCTTCTTCCTTCGGGATGAACAACGAACTTTGGGATTGAACATCTTAAGAGTTCCTTCACCCTACTTATTATTGGCCCTAGTAAGAATTCATACTCAACAATTCA
The DNA here is from genome assembly GCA_010110895.2 of Picea sitchensis. Classification (NCBI taxonomy): domain Eukaryota; kingdom Viridiplantae; phylum Streptophyta; class Pinopsida; order Pinales; family Pinaceae; genus Picea; species Picea sitchensis. The sequence continues at coordinate 27,660 of SNQJ01S0073313.1, read as the reverse complement.
AGTCAAATATGACTACTCTGATACCAACATGATCCCAAATGTTTTCGTCGGGTGACTTATTAAAGAATTGCATAAAATGAGCATAAACTAAAGTACACCATAAAGAAGAAAAAACTCAAAAGGAAAGAGACATAAGCATGCAATATGAATACAAATAACTTGATAATGAAGTTTGTCCTTGGTGGACTACGTCTCCAGGTCCTGCTCTCAAATGGGTAGGTATTTTTATTAACTCTACAAAAGAATTGGGAAAAATAAATAAGTATACCTCATTTTGGAGTTAAGCTACAGAAGATTTGCTCAGATCAGAAAACTAACATCATCACTACATTCGTGGCGTCATTTTACCTAAAAATGACTATCTCCACGCCTTGATCCGAGTCTGACACTTTCAGGCCCAAGAGACACCTCTGCCTCGGTTTCTGTGCCATTGCCTCTGCAATAAATGACTAAGAAATATTGAAATGATTGCGCTTGTGTCAAAAACTATGCCAAATCCATATGAGGGTGTTCAGTCTGATCTCCTCTATTCTGTCTCAAACACTGGCGAGACCCCCATTATATAACATATTGTAGGCGTTTATGCAATTAAGAAGTTTATTTGGCGGAGTGGTTAGTGGAGCTATATTAAGGCGCTTAGTTGGCGGAGGTCCCAAGGTCGAATCCCACGGGCCTCACTTTTTGGCAAGTGGTTAAACCATATAGCAGAGGTTCTTGTGATGGTTTAGAAGATTTAATTCAGAGGAGATACTATATATAGCGGGAAGATGCTAAAATGGTAGAACATGTGTTGTATAGTTGGCGCGCTACTAATTATGGAGAAATATGCCATATGTTACACATTATTTTCGTCATCCCTATGACCGTTAATGATGTAAACCTATCTATTTCATTCAGAGGGGTTAGTGGCCTGAGTTCCTGAAGAGAGAAGGGAGAAGAACTTTTCCTGAGAAAAGAAGTTGCATTTTCCTGTGTAAAAACCTTATAAAAAGGAAGTTCGCAGGCTGCCTATGTATTAGGGTGCGAGAATGCCTGATTCTCGCAGGCTGCATCATAGCTAGGGTGTGAACAGTTCACAGGTTGCACTATAAGCAGGGTGCGAGAATGCTTACACGTGGGGAAAATGAGCGTTTTCTCGAATCTTCTAGAAGGAGAAAATTCCATGGTGAGGTGGCATCCGAATGGTTTGGATCTTACTCGCTTTCATGATTTAGTGGGATC
>SNQJ01S0073313.1:0-15924 GCA_010110895.2 Picea sitchensis | reverse complement strand
CTCTTCAAGGAACCCCCCAGTATCTCCCTATTCATGAGGGTGACCAACTTACTAGGATAACATGTCACCCACCACGGTTAAATAAGGAAAAGAGTATAAATTCCAAGAAAGCGTTCTGTAATCAAGAAAGATTATTTGCAACATGTTCAAATTCTTCAAATATTAAAGTGACACTTACCATGATACCCGTACTCATTACCTCATGGAGAAAGACCCATTTCCCTCTAGGACTAGGCCGGTGTGGTGGACGCTACTGGTGTTGTTAATGTGTAGAATGAATCATGGAAATAAGGAGCCCTCTAGGGCTATTCTCTGTCTATCTGGCTCTCGGTACTCCATGTGTGAAACCTCTGGGCCTCAAGACATGATTTCCTTAGTTACCCCTAGTTTGGGGGTAATATTTGTCTCCTACTCGAGGAAATGTGTTGATCGTAGAGTGCATGATAATATCAACATATCTAGTATAAGTTATGTCCTACACACTCAAGAAAATGCATTAGAGTATCTAGGGTGGTACTATCACCCTTTTTCCATATATGAATAAAATCAAAATGAAAAAGGAAAATGTTCAAAAGAAAATATCTCTAATCTAATAATAATGATCAAATGAAACAAAGCAACATGAAAATTCAACTACACTAATATGATATGCATGATATATACAATGGATGCAAATCCCTACCTACCTATACTTACCTACTAATTGAATGCTAGGTATAATCATATAACCAGTGAAGCCATCCTAGCAATATATCATAATACCTGCCTTTGTTCTTCCTCCTAAACCAAAACAATGACAAGTCAAGAACATGAGTTATAACATGCATCATATCATAGGAAATCGTAAAATCTAACTCATGGAGGTGGGAGGGAGGGACAAAATCATGCCAAGTCATATTTCCAGGAAAGCGCTCGATCCATCTCTAAAAAGGTTCATGAAAGGTTGAAGACTCAATAGGTTGACTCAAAGAGTCCGAAGGTTGGCTACCTAGGACTTCATCACTGCCTAATATCTGAGAAGGGATGAACAAGAACCTAGAGGATTACTGATCCAGGGGATCAAATTGTGCTCAAAAATCAAAGTGCTCGAAATCGCTTCAAAATAGACATGTGTGTAGGCCTCATTGTTACAAACCCAACGCAACTTGAACGGGCTCAAATAGACGTCGTATGAGAAATATATCACGTTTTGTTCAATTTTCCAAACAAGAAAATTTTTGCTAACTATGCAGTCCGTATAGTGCTGACATGGAAGTTGACCGTACAGGTTGTATGACCATACAATGATGTAGCAGATGAGTTGACATGTTGACTCATCATGCTCGGTGGTAGACAAGGGAAAATCATTTTGTGACAAGTGGCATCTTTTGGGAAATGATATGGTGCCACATGGCCCAATCGTGGGCTTCCACATGGCACCTCTAGTTTAGTTGATGTGGAAATATTATATGACTCCATAGGAGTCAAACCAATGAATTCCAGGCATAGGTGAATGACTTGGCAGGGTTGGGATACCAGCCCACCCATGGTGGTTCTTAACACATAAGATTTAAATAGTATATTTGAATTGCAATGTGTATTAGGGTGGCAAAGTAAAGGGCTGGGGCTAGGACCTAGCCCCCGATGCTTTCACATATGATCGTTACCATGTGAACCTACACCCAACTATTGGAGTGAGAGTTGTTACGTGGTTTAGCCCCCAATTTTAATTCTTTTCCATATGACTTGGCACACATAGAGACTCCACTGTATAGCCCGAGTTTAAATCCCTCAGTTTAGTCCCGATGCATTGCTATACCATGTGACTTTTAACATAACGCTCTCTTATATGTTTGGCGTGCGAGAGTTTTGGTAAGAGGATTTTGTTTGAATGGAGTTAATCCACGATTCTATCACATGCCATACGACCACTCCTTTAGATTTGGCACAGGGGGATAACACTTCAATGGGAAACGTGCCACGTGCCCACCACTTTCCAGCACGACATTCACACATGAAAAAGGGCCCAGATTAGGCGCTGGGACGTGGCCACATTCCCCCCCATGCGACCTACACCTTTGCCCAAGGGGGTGCTAATCCTGTTAACGACTCGACAGATTGCCCCGTTTTGCGAAATGCATGTGTGCGCTGGGTTTTAAGCCTAGGAACGCTGCAAGTACATCAAGCTTGAAAGGGAAAACTTCCAAGAGGTGTAACTTCTTCATTTTTTAAGATTCATATTTATTCTTTAAGATTGGACAATGTAGCACTCATTTGGTGGGAAGCCAAAAATCAAGAGGACATGAAGAAACATGGTAAAGTTTTATCCTCTTGGAATGATTTTATTGTTGCTATTAAAAGGCAATTTTATCCATTAGCATACATGCAGAAAGCTATTATAGATTGGAAAAACTTTAGGAAAGCTAAAGGGAAAGATGTGCAAAGATTCACTCAAGAATTTAGGAGAAGAGCTTTTGTTTTGGGTGTAGATTTGTCTTCACAAGATACTTTTCTCAAATACATTGGAGGTTTGCATAGATACTTAAGGCATACCATACTTATGTTTAACCCTTAAAATATAGATTAAGTATGTGTGCATGCTACACATTTAGAGGCAAGAGGAAGGAATGAACCTCAAGAAGGAAGGAATGAACCTCAAGAGGGAAACAAAAAGTCTTTTAATGGAGACAAGGGAAAGAGAAAGTTTGAAGGAAATGGAAATAAAAATGCTTCAGTCAAGAAAGAGAGGGATAAACTCTCTTGTAAACATTGTTCATAGGATGGCCATGATGAAGACCATTGTTGGAAACTTCATCCTGAAAAGAGACCCAAAAAGTTCAACAACAAAGAGAAACCAAACATTGTTGCAACTGTACAACAAGATTTAGGATCCGATTCAGAAGATGAAACAAAGATCACAACCATGGGTTTACAAGGTAAGATTTCTATTGCAAGCACTAGTTTTTCAAATTATTCCATCAAATAAATGCAACATGAAAAATAAAGGATATAGCTTTTGCACATAAGGGTAATTTCAAAACATACCAAGATAGATACTCTTTTTGATACAGGATCACAAGCAAACCTTATTTATGAAGACATTGTCAAGAAACTAGATTTGGAAACTACTCCTCATCCTAAACCATACCCTCTAAGTTGGATATGCGACAATGACAAATTGCATTTGACAAGAAGGTGTAAACGCATATTTTCCATCACTGCAAACTATATAGATGAGGTAAAGATTGATGTTATTCCATTGGATATTTGTGGTATTGTGTTTGGAAGCCAATAAATATATGATAGGAGAGCCATTTTTCATCTTCATCAGAACAAGTATCATTTGTTTAAAAATGAAGTTGAGTACATTGTTAGAGCACATACAAAGAAGATGATTTTGTAACTTACAAATGCTGGACAAATGAAAAGACTAGTCAATGCTAGTAAGAACCTTGTACTTTTGATGACTAAACCCAAAGACAATGATTAAGAAGAAGTTCTCAAAGGATGTGATACAAAGTTACAATTTGATTTGTATGAGGTTGTTAACAAAAATGTTGATATGTTTCAGGAACCAAGAGGATTGCCTCCTAAAAGAGGTATCCAACAAGAGATTCTATTGCAGCAAGGAGGTCCTCTTCCAAACATTGACATGTGCAGGGTGTCAGTCATGGAGAATGTTGAATACAGAAAACAAGCCCAAGAGTTTCTTGAAAAAGGGGTCATCAAACCAAGCACTTCTCTATGCAGTCACCAATTGGTTTGGTACCAAAGAAATATTGTATGTGGCGTATGTGGGTAGATTTTAGAGCCTTGAACAAGACTACAAATATGATTGTTGAAGGAGATATATGGAAGAAAGATTTGAGATCAAAGAAATCTCCATTGCATGCCTTGACAAGTTATGTTTTCCACTTGGTGATAAGGTATAAGAAAAACTTTAATGATAAAGTTGTTGATATGCTTACTAGGACTATTGTTAGTTCTTTAGTTATTTTCAAGAATAACCCTATCATGCATAAGAGATATTTGGAACAATATGCTTTAGATGCTGATGGAAAGAATGTTTATGAAACTTTATGTCATACTAACCAAGTTAAGGAGTTGGATTCCTATGCGCATGGTAAACTTTTGTATCTTGGCAAGCTATGTTTTTCACAGGGTGAAAGTGTCAACATGATAAGGGAAGTACATTCTTCTCTTATTGCTATCCATTTTGGTATGGGAAAGACAATGGCTGGATTGAAAATAAAGAATCCTAACTTTTGGGATGAGCATCTAAATTAATTTCAACATGCTTATAACTAGGCCAAGAGGTTCATTGAACCAGTTGAGTTTGTGCAACAAACCGTTCAAGAACAATTGAGAAAGAGCCAAGCCAAGTACAAAACAAGGCATGACAAGTTTCGTATTGGTATCAAAGGAACCAATCCAAGAAAGGCTAGATGGATTGATATTGTAAAGATGGGGGAACTGGACCCTCATCTACATATTGACTAAAAGTAGTATTTTGGAGGTCCAAAAGCTTCCCAATGGGGAGGTGTGATCTAGGGGATCAAATTGTGCTCGAAAATCAAAGTTCTCATAATCGATTCAAAATGGATAGGTGCGTAGGCCTCGTCGTTATGAACCCAACACAACTTGAATGGGATAAAACTAATGTCGTATGAGCAAGATATAGCATTTTGTTCATTTTTCCAAACATGCAAAATTTTGCTGACTGTGCAGTTCGTACAATCCGTATAGTGCTAACGTGGCAGATGATAGTATAGGCCATATGACCATACAGTGATGTGGTAGATGATTTGGCATGCTAACTCAACTAACTCGGTGGAAGACATGGGTGAATCATTTTACGACAAGTGGAATCTTCTGGGAAAATGATATGGTGCAACGTGGCCCAGTCCTGGGATGCCATGTGGCACCTCTAGTTTGGTTAATGTGGAAAAATTATATGAATCCATAGGAGTCGAACCCGCGACCTCCAGGCATGGGGGAATGATTTAGCAGGGCCAGGATACCAACCAGCCCACGATGGTTCTTAACACATAAGGTTTAAATATTATATTTGAATTGCAATGTGTATTAGGGTGGTAGAGTAAAGGGTCGAGGCTAGGCCCCAACCCTCGACGCTTTTGCATATGACCATTACCACATGAACCTACACTCAACTATTGGTGTGTAAGTTGTTACGTGGTTTAGCCCCCAATTTTAATTCCTTTCCATATGACTTGGCGCACATGGAGACTCCAATGTGTAGCTCGATTTTAAATCCCCTGGTCTAGCCTCGACACATTTCTATACCATGTGACCTTTAACATGACCCTCTCCTATATGTTTGGCATGCGAGAGTTTTGTTAAGTGGATTTTGTTTGAATGGAGTTAATCCACAGTTCTATCACATGCCATACGACCACTCCTTTAGATTTGGCACGGGGGGTTAACACTTCAACGAGCAGCGTGCCACACGCTCTCCACTTGTTAGGACAAAATTCACGCATGAAAACATGCCCCGATTAGACATTGGGATGTGGCCACATGCCCCCCATGTGAACTACACCTTCGCCCAAGGGGGCTCTAATCCCATTAACGGTTTGATATATTGCCCCATTTTGTAGGATGCGTGCGTGTGTTGGGTTTTAGGCCAAGAAACATTGTGGGAGCCAGGTTGGTCATTCAAAGGTTTGTTTTGGCGAGCAGGTACAACAAGATTGAAGGGGAAAACTTCCAGTAGGTGTAACTTCTTCATTTTTTGGCCAAACCAGGTGCTGAAAAATCCCAGCTAGGGGTTTTTGGACGTTCTGAAGCCATTGGAGCCATCTTTTTTGTATTCTGAGCATTGTAAGAGACATTTTTAAGAATAATGAAAATTATCCAAGGGAAGATGGACTAGGAGATGTAGCCCAAGAGAGGGGTGAACTCCTTTATCATTTGCTGTGTTATGTGTTCATTTTTTATGGTTCTTATCTGTCTGATATGATGCTCCTATTTAAGTAAAACTCATGGAATTTATGTGTTAGTAACTTGATCCAATTACACAAACAAATACCTTTTACATACTTGCAATTTAAAGAGACAAGACTTCTTCATTTTAAAGATCTATTTGAAACATAGTCATTCCATTTTCATATCAATTACTGAAAAATTCTTAGGGGAAAGTTGAAAGACTTAAATATAAAACTTCTTCTTAGGGCATTCAATCTACCGTTAAATTATAAAAGAAATCTTTTTCTTAGAGAAATATTGGGACAAGAATCATGCGTCCCAACTGCATCCTTAGTGACATAGTGAGATAAAGGAAAACAAGGGGGTTGGAAAACCTCATTACAAGTATCCCGCATCAATAAAACCATGTCCGCACATCGGTGGTTGAAACTCTTCTTCATAGACTATATTGAAGTGCTGAAGAGAATATTTGTCAAACTCCTCAAGCTATGACTAGAAACCATTATGAGAACATTGCATTAAGTCATCCTTGGGTGTTTGGGATATATCTGTAATTATATCATCTCCTTGTTTCCAAATGTCAGAATCAATAGTGATCTTATATGATAGTTATAAAGGAAACAATTGGAAATGACCCTCGATATCGTAAATGGGATCCACATCATGACCAATCACATCTCATCAACATCCCTTTATAGATATAAAATCATCGACCATATCACCACCTTCTTCACAACATGAAGGGTCTAGCTCATCCAAAGATTCGTTTAGTTCTTCACCTTCCGAATCATAGAATGGGGAATCATCAAAAACATGAAAGGGAAAATGATTAACCTGACTCTCTTCTTATTGTGCAGTAGGAATATGATCTTGGATGGCTTCATCATATGGAGGATCACACGCCACTAATTCATTGACATCTCTAGGCTCTTAGTCTTTGACCATGTCTTCGTTATATTTCGTAGAATCATGAGTAAAGTCTTTCTCCTCCTCGTGGGGTGGGAAATCCTCATTATAGATCTCTTCTTAAAACTTTTGTTCATCAATGAATTCTTCATCCTCAACATTGTCTTGTAATTATTTCAAGGCACTACCAATATTTGAGATAACCTCAGCATCGTCAATCATAACTTCTGGAGCAAAGAAAGGTTCTTCCTTGGATGAGGAGATATAGGCCTCAATTTCTGTAGCCATATCATGAGCTTCTTGGATCATCCTTAGGTCCCTTTTAATGAGAATGAACCATAATTACCCTAAGAATTCCCTGGTATAGAGGAAAAGGAGGAACTCATTTCCAGGAGGATGGATTCTAGGGATTTGTTGTGACAACCTCTCAAACTTGGTATGGAACTCCCTAACGATACCGTTCTCAGTATTTTCTATGTAATTGAGTCTTGTTATCAACATGTGAATATCCTCTAGTTTAATACTCCATGTTTTGAGAAGGAATTCTTCTAATTGGTACATAGATGTGATGTTGGCATCAAGGAGACTATCATACCATCTTATAGAATTGTCATGAAGAGAGGTAGAGAAAATTTTCATTGCCAGATATTCAACATCATCACTGATAGGGTGGAGTTGAAAGAAATCCAGAAAGTCACTCATATGGTCTTCATCATGATCCACATCATCACCAATAAATTTAGGGAGCCATTTCTCATAACTTGCAAGCATTTGTTGAGGGTAAACCGACATTTCACTCATTTCCAAGGGTTTGAAATTACCCAGGTCCCATTGAGAAGTCATGGTTGGATTTTTCATTAGTGGAGTCACCAAATAATCCTCTTGGTATTATCAAAGGAAGTGAGGGAATCACCCTCAGTGGAGTCGCCAGGTAAGCTTGTAAAGTAAAAGGATTTTAGGAAAGGCTTACTAAAGATATGTTGTTGAGGAAAATTGATTAGATGTTCCTCAGAAACAATTCCAAAAATGTTGTCGCACAATCTGTACTTTTCAAAATCTTAATACTAGTAAAGGAGATTGGCGTATCTATGGGATAACCTATCACTGTCACCTTAATAGGATATCTCCATGTTTTAGGGATAGGAACGTCTACCCCAGGGGAGGCATCTTCGATAACCTAAAGGGATGGAAAGCTAAGGTTATGATCAATTTTATCCCCCCTCTCACTGGTTACCAAAGTCACAAGGTCTATGTTTGAGAGAATGTGGCAAAAGAAGAATAATTTGTGTACCTTCCTAGAACAAGAACAACATATCATATATATGGAAATTTTAAGTACAAAAATGATAGTAAAGCCTCAATAGACAATAGACAATGCAAATTTATTCTAGATGATATAAAATTACATCCTAAGTAAAGTTTACAACAAAACATAATAATTTGTAACAACTGCAAGAAAAACACTACATAAATGCTTGAAAAGACAGTGAAAACTTAACATTTATTATGTAGAATGATTATTAATTGGCACAAGCAAATTCTGGTAGGTTTAGATAGAATTTAAAGTTAGTTATGCAACAAATTAATGTTAGTTAGTATGGCTGTAGAAGTATTTTACAAAATTAGCAATCAAATCAGTAAATTAGTTTAATATAGGGTTAGAAACGGTTAGTAAAAGGTTTAGGAAAAAGGGTTTGAGACTTGTTTGGCCACAATCTTTCACAAGAGAAAATGGACAACTTCCTTTTGGGATATGGAGTCATTAACAACAACAAACACTTGGATAAAAGAGAAATGATAATACTTGTCTAAGAAAACAAGAAGTGAGATCTTGAGAGGTAGCACCTTAAGTCCTCAAAGATCCAATCCTCAAAGACTAAATTCAGCTAGATTGTAGGCACTTCTAGACCCTAGAGAATTTATCCTTTCTTAGACTATTGAAACATATAATAGCAACAAGCCTCTAGAATAGGACTTCTAAAGTGCTAGCAGTTTAGGGCTTTAGAAGCCTTAATATAGAAAATAGATTCTTGACAATAAGTGGCAAGATCAAGAAGGAAGAAATACCTTATGTTCCTTCTCCTAGGGTTTCTTAGCAAGCAATTTCATAATATTCAATATGAATAAGTAAAATTGACCATAAACATTTAATGCATAAACAAATTGCAACATTTAATTAGTTCACCAAGAATAATCAAGCATGAAAAACCCTAGTTTGCAGAGATTACCACCAAAATAGCCAAGAAACATCAATAGCAAGCTTCTCCAAGCCTATCGCATGAAAAAAAGACACCATAAACTAAAAAATAGTCCAAATTTCATCCAACGTATACCACTAGGGTGAAAATTTCAGTTCTCCCTCTTGTGAGAGGCGAGTTATGATGAAAACATGAATTCAGCCAACCATATTTATGTGGGAAATCCTGGCTTATTAATCCAAAAGTTGTGTATTTTCACAAAACAAAGCCTACATGTCAATCTTCTCTTAAAATTCAAAATTAAATCAATTTCCACAAAACAAACCCTAAATAGGGTGACATCATCCTTCTTAGGGTAACATTAGGCCTCCTACATGAGTCATTGAGGTCATCTAGTAGAGAAATGGGCCTCCAATGCCATCCTCATTGCCACACGTGCCATAACTACAATCCAAAATCTTCAGGTGTCAAACCATAGCCCTGGGTGATGTCATGGGCTACTAGGGTGACATCCAAGGACTCCAAATGCTAATGTATAGGTGGGGAAGGGTGGAAACTCATCATCTAGGCCTGCCAGGGTACCTCGAAAGGAAACATCCTCTTCCTTCATTGTGCAAACCAATCATCATGATCTTTCCCCAATTCTAGGGTCTCTTTATCCATCCTTGGGTTTCAAGCCCTCATGAAGGTCCAAACTAATCATCTCCTTATGAATACAAGTCCACTGGGAAAGGTCCTGTAAAGGAAAAAATATATTCCCTCTAAGGATCCATGAGTCACAAATATCATAACAAGTAAACCACATTTAATAATCAAACCACCCAAACATGTGCATCAAACCCCCTTTTCAAACTAAACAAAATCTCAAATGTGTTATACAATTTGTCAAATTTAGGTGCGGGAGAGGTATCAAGGCATCCTATTGGGTCAATCATTCCCTGGGTCCAAGGTGTTTCCCAAGTGGAACCTATCTAAGTCACATTTTCATGTGAAGTGGGGTGTGGTGAGCTTGTGGGCATGGGGTTTATGACATAGAAGGGTTTGCATTGTCTTATTTATGGGTTCCTTTGTAGAGGGTGAGCTACCCTTCATCCACGATGCAATATTTTTCAAGACAATTTATTTCCATTAATTTATTAAACTCCAAACATTTGGTACTCCCCAAGATAAATCAAGGGTGGGGGGTAGTACCACAGTGTCACTTGAAAGGAGAAGTCAACAAAGTGCCATGGGGGTAACCATCAAAGCGTTATAATGCACTTGGGTTAGTATTTCATTCAATTGGGATATTTATTATGTTTTTGATCTTTTTCAGGTCTTTAATTCTTTTAAGAGAATCAATTCATGGTTCTTAATACTTTTCTGGGAGAGAATCTAGAAGGTTTATATTTTAGGCTTTTATCTTTTGCCAGCTAATTTTCCACTTTGAGCCTTGTTGGATTACTAAGAGGGGGGGGGGTTGAATCAGTAATAGAGAAATTATAATCCTTTTTAACCAAATAATCAATGTAGAATTATGATCCAATAATGAGCAATGAACAAATGAACAATCATAAACATACACAATACACCAATGTTTTATGTGGAAACCCAAAACGGGAGAAAACCACAGAATGCTTTTTCTTATATGTCTTGAAGAATTGCATTCATTGGAAGCACCAACTTCCTTTGTTTCTAGCTGCAACTGGAAGGAGGGTCCAACCTCCTAGTTTCTCAGGCTACAACCTGAGGGAAACTCCAACTCCCCAATTCTATGGATAGAACCAGAAGGAGGCTACAACCCCCTATGTTCTCCAACTACAACCGGAAGGTGGATACAACCACCTATCCTTGCCCCGTCCAACCACCCTGAAGTAGAAGTAGAATGATGGAACCACTGTCACAATATCACTGTGAGATATACCGTTGTAAACCTGTACCAGTAAACCTAAACCATGCATCAACCTATACCTCAACCTGTAATCAACCTGTACCATAAACAAGAGCATCAACCATGCACCAACCTGTACCAAACAAACTGTAATTAACCTGTACCATAAAAAAGTGCATCCAACCATGTACGAAGTATGTACCAATCATGTGTCACCTACTCATCAACTATTACTCATCAATATGTACCAACATCATCAACTATACACCTCATGTATGTGCCAAATCATCAACTACTTGTCTCAACCATGTACCCAACATGTACCTTAACCAAAATCCCTCATCAATTTCATCATCCAAATATGATTTGTAACTTTGTAATGAATTTGGTGTATATGATCACTTTACTGCAAACCTTCCTTAACTTTAACAACAAGGACTAGCATAAACCTTCCTTAACTTTAACAACAAGAGACTAGCATTTTCATCAAACTTTTCTTTAGTCTCACATGACTAGTTTTGGATTAGTCAACAACCCTAACTTGAAATAATCATAACTATGTACCTGTAATGAATAAATATCTGAAACTGATATACAATGTTCTTCAATGTGTTTTATGCAATTTTTCCAGGTGCCACTACTTGAAACCTCTCAGAAAAGGATTTATAGCAAAAATGTCATACCTTGCTGAATTCTGGTTTATTCTAGAGAGCGATCTTGTAGAGCGTGCCCTGCATGAAATATTTATTGAATCGATCTGAAAATGTTACACAGAATACTAAAGACTATAATATAACCAAGAAATTTGGTCTTACTAAATTTAGATCTGTTATGAAGAAGTTATGATGTTGTTTCCTGAAACACCTGTTTTAGACTAGTTTCCACGAACCCAAACCCTATTTTCCATGGAGTGTAAATCAAAAAATAAAATGACCCACAAGATGGATTTTTTTACCACAGATACTTGGATATGTTTCCTCAATGGAATAGAAATTTCATGGTCTGAATCATTCTAGAAAAAAAGTTATTGCGAAAATGGTGAGATGACCTGTAAATAACATACCTTAGAAAGCATCATCAAAAGAATTTATCCTCCCTTGAATTCCGGCCATGTTTTCTTCACCTTCCTTATGAAATTAGGCTTAGATATCCTTTGGTTACCTCAGACACCTATATATATTCACTATTCTCAAGTGTGATCTAAAATGAGAAAGCCTTTCCTCTTATTTATACTCTCCAAGTAGCTTCCTTAAAAACATCTTCTAGGTCACTCTGCCCACTTTCCTTATTTTAGGGTTAACCCACTTCTATATTCTCCATTAAATTTATTATTTAAATAATTTATTTTGTATTCACTTTGAATTATAGTACACTCATCACTTATTCTTGAGAAATCAAACTGCAGTCATTCTTGTATAATCATCAACTAATAACATAAAATGTTTCTCACCTTTTAAACCCTTTGTTGTATTTGGTCCAACTAGATCAGTGTGCACAATTTCCAGTGGTCTGGTCGTTGAATAGTCCTTTGATTTGAACCTAGTTTTTGTTTTCTTTCCTTGTTGACAATGCTTGCATAAAGTGTTGGTTGGTTTCGTGATCTGGGGAATTTCTCTGATTGCTTCTCTTTTGCTGACTTTGAAAAGGTTATAAAAATGTATGTGACCCATTCTTCTATGCCATAGCCAAGTTTCATCTTCCTTTCCTAGACAACACTTTTCATTTCCAATTTCACTTAACAAATATATGTTGCTTGAAGTTCTTGCAGCTGTAGAAATCAATTTTCCTGAACCTTCTTTTGTTATCTCGCACTTTTGTGAATCGAAAGTAACTTTATGACCTTGGTCACACATTTGACTCACACTTAGAAGATTATGTTTCATATCTTCTACTAGTATAACATTTTTTTCCTTTGTATTCTTGTTCCCAATTCTGACTGTGCCTTTTCCAATGATTTTAGCTGAATCATCATTTCCGAAGGAGATCGATCCATCTCTTTCCTTTCTTAATGTAAGAAACCTATCTCTATCACCTGTCATGTGTTTTGAACAACCACTATCAACATACCAACCACATTTTTTGCTTAGTTTTTAGAGCGAGTGTGCATTCTTCATTGTTATACTGATTCTGCTTTCTTATCCATGTCCTTTTCTGAGGTTCCTGTGTGTGATTGTTGTTATTCTGTTGCGGTTCTCTAGGAGAGACTTCCATTCTACAATCTTTGGCCATGTGTCCAAAGTTGTTACATTTGTAACATTCCACTTCAGTGCTCAAAGATTCAAGCCTGTTGTAACTTCTTCTCTATGTTTCACTAGGCCATCTTGGATAACTCTTTTGTGTATGAATTTCAAAGTTGTTTATGTTCCTGTTGTTAGCTCTGCAATTCACAGCTTTATGTAAAAAATAATTACATGCATAACATAAATAAAAAAATACAGTTTGATACCTGGGAGTTGAAGATCTTCTGAAAGGAGGTTCTCTTATGAATTCTTCTTCTTCTTGAGGCCTATATGTCTGTTGTTGATTCTGACATCTGAATCTTCTTGGTGGAGGAGTGTCTCTGTAATCTTCCTTGTATATCTTCCTATCCCCTTTGATTGTTTTTGCATAGATTTTTGGATATGTTTCTTGCTCTATTGTTTTGGAGCTTGATCCCTTTTTTTTCCTGATTGTATCCAAGTCCGGACTTGTCAAGATGATATTTTTGAATGTTGATAATGTCATCCAAAACGTTTGAGCTATTCTGCATATTTTTCTTTTGAATATCCTTTCTTAATGTGACAATCTCTGCTTCCAAGTTTACAATGTTCCTGTCCTTTTCTTCTAACTGTTCTTCGAGTGCTTCTTCAATTCTTTTATCTTATTCTATTTGAACCTTCAAATTTGTGATCATTTGTTCTAGTTCTTGAGTATCTTCTTTCTTGTCTAGTTCTGCTTGTAGTTTCTTGTTTTTCTTCTTTTCTCTTCTGATAACTTTTATGGAACACATCAATTCTTCTCGGTAGTCAACTTCTGCCTCTTCAATTTTTTCTTCGACTTATTCATATTATTCTTTGGCTTCTTCATATTCTTCTTCGGAGTCTTATTTATCATAGTCTTCTACTGCCATGAATAGAACTCTTCCTGTCTCACTGTCATTGACTTCATCTTCATCTGATGATGAGATGTCTTCTTTGGTGCATAAGATTTTCTTGAAAACTTTCTTTGTAGTTCTTTTGCCTTTATATGTTTGTTTTCCTTTTGAGTAACATTCATCATTTCTCTTTTTATTATGAGGACATTTGTTAGCAAAATGACCAATACCATCATAATTAAAACAAATTAAAGGAAGCTTACCTCTATACCTACCGTCGGTTCCCTTGTTCCGTCTTTTGACGAAGTTGGCCACTTCTTCATCATCTTCTGAGACGTCACTATTGTTGTTATGTTCTTCTTGTTTCTTTTTCTTTTGCTTTGGTATTTTGGATTCTTTGAAGGCTGCTTCTTTTACATCTGGATTTTCTTGTTCAGTTCTCATTTCATATGCTGTGAAGATTCCATGCAGTTCGTCCATTCTTATTGATTTTAGATCTAATATTTCTTCTAGTGTTGATATCTTAGGGTCAAATATCATAGGAAGAGATCTTAGTACCTTTTAAACAATTACAGATTCTTCGATTTCTTCTCCCAATCCTATCATTGCATTCATTGTTTCATCGACTCGTAAGAAGTAGGCTGCAATGTTCTCATCTTCTTTCATCTTTAGTTGTTCGAACTGACCTCTGTAAGTTTGAATCTTTGCTTCTTTGAATTTTGAATATCCTTCATAAATATTTCGAAGCTTGTCCCAAATATCTTTAGCAGATTTACAATGTGAAACTTTGGTGAATATAGTTTCACAGAGACCATCCAAAAGTGCATTTGTGGCTTTGGAATTATTCTGACCGAGTTTCACTGATTTTTCATTTGTTGGTGGAACTAATGGTGCTGTGTATCCATCTACAATTGATTCCCAAATTTCAAATCCTTGTTCTTGTATATATGTCTTCATCCTTATGCTCCAAAAAACATACTTCTATCCATCAAATTGTGGTATTCCAATTCTATACAAGTTGTTTATCTCCATTATCTACCTTTCAGTGGTTAAACTGATATCTAAAGGAACATGCTCTGATACCAATTTTTGGATTACTGAGGGGGCGGGGGGTGTGAATCAGTAATAGATAAATTATAATCTTTTTTAACCAAATAATCAATGTAGAATTATCATCCAATAATGAGAAATGAAAAAATGAACAATCATACACATACACAGTACACCAGTGTTTTACGTGGAAACCCAAAGCGGGAGAAAACCACATAATGTTTTTTCTTATATGTCTTGAAGAATTACATTCATTGGAAGCACCAACTTCCTTTTTTTTTCCAGCTGCAACTGGAAGGAGGCTCCAACCTCCTAGTTTCCCAGGCTACAACCTGAGGTAAGATCCAACTCCCCAATTCTTTGGCTACAACCAGAAGGAGGCTACAACCCCTATGTTCTTTGGCTACAACCACCTATCCTTGCCCCATCCAACCACCTAGAAGTAGAAGTAGAATGATGGAACCACCGTCACACTATCACTGTAAAATATACCATTGTAAACATGTACCAATAAACCTAAACCATGCATCAACCATGCATCAACCTGTACCTCAACCTGTAATACACCTGTACCATAAACAAGTGCATCAACCATGCACCAACCTATACGAAACAACATGTAATCAAACTGTACCATAAACAAGTGCATCCAACCATGTACCAAGTATGTACCAATCATGTGTCACCTACTCATAAACTATGACTCATCAATATGTACCAACATCATCAACTATACACCTCATGTATGTGCCAACTCATCATCTGCTTGTCTCAACCATGTACCCAACATGTACCTTAACAAAAATACCTCATCAATTTCATCATCCAAATATGATTTGTAAATATGTAATAGATCTGGTGTTTAAGCCTAAAAAAACTATATTATGTTACCTTTAACTTCA
>SNQJ01S0073312.1:8879-21839 GCA_010110895.2 Picea sitchensis | reverse complement strand
AGGAATTGGGAAAGAAGCAGGAGAACAGCAAGTTGTACTGTGACAGTCAGAGTGCCATTCACCTTGCAAAGAAATCAACCTTCCATTCGAAGACTAAGCATATACAATTGAGGTACCACTTCATACGATCCGCCTAGGAAAATGGACAATTGAAGCTGGAAAAGATACCCACTAGCTAGAATCCTGCAAACATGTTAACAAAGGGAGTAACCAGGGAGAAACTGAGTTCTTTCTTAGTTTCAGTTGGTCTTCAAGATTGAAGATGAAGATGAGAAATTTGCCAAGTCCAAGAAGGTTCAAATTCCAGCATATACAGTAGCAGTGGAGTTGTTGAGATCAGTCTCCAAGTGGGAGACTGTTGGTTGTGGAGCCTGATTATCTTCCTGATGCAGAGGTCATTTGTTTTCAGCCGTGTCTATACCCCATGAAGTATTTACACCCCATAAGTATGTACACTCTTATAAAAGTATATTGTAATTTCATTGTAAATCTGGACCGTTCATTATAAGGTCGCAGATCTAACGGTAGAGATTATGTTAGGGTTTTTTGCCCTAGAAGGCAACCCTATTTTATGAGGGAAATGTATTGTGGCTATGTACGAGGGTGAATATTGTATTCTGAGAGAGGAGATTGTGAGAGAAAGAAGAAGAAGTTACAGCAGGTTTTGATGTAGGTTGTATCCCTTCATTTTGTTGGATAATAATAAAGGAAGGACCTGGCAATTTCTCTGGTGGACGTAGCCCACACTGGGTGAACCACGTAAATCTGTGTCTCTCTTGTATTGTGTGTCTTCTGTGTTTTTTTTGTTTTTGCATTTGTTTTATTTTATTGCTCCGCGGTCCTATTTTTCTAACATTTGTCTCCTCGATTGACCTCCTTCCTCATGATCCTCTCTTCTGTACGTAGCCATTGGATCACTGGGAGATGCTTTAGGTTCCTTCTCTTGAACTCCTTGTCCAAGTCCAAGCCTATCTAGAGTACTCCCCACCCCCAATCAAATGAAAGGTTTGGATTCATCTATATACACTTTGTTCAAGAGGCTCACACCATTGAATTAAACTAAGCCTTCTTTTTCCCCTTGTATATAACATTGAACCATATACACACATCCCATCTTTATTATATTTTTGGCATTTAGAACTGTAATTATTTTTCTTATCCCGTTACAATTCCTCATTGTTTTTGTCTCCTACCTGCATAATTATTTTTCTTATCCCATTACAATTCCTCATTGTTTTTGTCTCCTACCTACATCCCCCCATTTCTAATTAGCTTTACATCTAATATTTATTGAGGTTATTGTTATTTTCACCTACATCCACTTCTAGTTATGCTACCAATTAGCTCCTTTGTTGTTAATCATCATGTACTATTAGGTATTTGTGACATTTATATCATCTCAATCACATGCTTTCCATTTTCCAAGTCTCCTCTAAGGTATGATAGTTGGTATGCATGATGTTCATTGCATATGAGTCAACATTTCCATCTTTGACTCTCATTTCTTCCTCAACATACTTGTATAATATGTTCTACCTTGAGTTGATTCATGAAACTCAACTTCATACTTGTTCTTATGTTTGATGGTGTCTCTTCTAATAGAGTTTTATGAGCATGATAGTTTCAATCCGTTTCCATTGTATATATGCCACTTGGTTTATATGTGTTCCTCTCCCTAGTTGGCCTTAGTGTCAAATTTTAGTTATATACTATTTTTGTATTTTTATTTTTATTGCAATTGTTTTTTGTAATAGAAAAATTGAGAAGCCAAAGTGGAAACATTAGGAACTTTCCTTGAGATGAGTAGCATGAAGAAAATGCGTTGCTATCCTTGGACACACCAAAAATTTGGGTTTTCCAAGATAAGGTGCACAATGAGAATACAAAAGGCTAAATGAACCACAAAGCAAAGACCAACCAGAACATCAAGGTGAATCCAAAAGCAACCAATAGGGAGGAGTTGGTAATGACAACACAAGAAAGTGGTTGGTCATCATCATCTCCATCATCATTGTCCTCATCATCATCATCATAATCATGCCATCATTTCCATAATTGTGAAATTTCATCATTATCTTGATTGTCATCCTCCTCCTCCTATTTATTATCATTATCATCATGACATTAAAAAATTAAAAACATATTCTAAAAATACATATTTAAAACTTACAAAAAAAAGAAAAAAAAAAAACATAAAATAAAGATGAGGTATGAAGGCAAATTGAGAGAGGAATCAACAACCTCCTTGGAAAGTAAGCCAAGGAGATAAGGTCCAAGTATCTGATTAATACATTCTATGGAGTTATTACTCTAGTGTCTAAATATCCCCTTTTTATTCTCTCTTCCTTTACTATGCCCAAGTGTGATACTAATAAATATGTTAAATAAATATGACAAATATTATAAAAATAAAACTTATACATACATACATATGTATGGCATTATACATATATACATATGTATATACATGTGTGTGTACATATACACATATTTTGTGCATTATGCATATATACATATATACATATGTATATGTGTGTGTATTTATAAAAAACAAAACAAAAATAAAAACAATAAAACAAAAACTATACAAATGAAAAAACAAGAAACAAAACCTACAATGTGCCATCTACCTCGTTGGCATTCATTAACCCATTAGTTCCAGCCTGTATCCACTATGCATGTCCTTTAATTCCTTGTCTCCCTACCCTTTCCAACAAGGCCCTACTCTACCCCCATTACTCGGTTAGTCTGTCTCAGTGTATGTGTCTTCCCACCCTATCCAACATAGCCCTACTCAAACCCCACTACTCAATGAGACACAACTTGGAACCACTCATGGTGATAATGTAGCCTTGATATATAGACACTATAAAGAGAAAAGACACAACACTACATGACCCTCATTAGACTCCAATTCAAATAAATGTTGCCAAACATGTAAGAAAGATTCAAATTGTTTTTTATTTTATTTTTTATTTAAAGAAATTGAAGATTTTTATATGTATAAGGGGTTGCGCCATGGAAAAAAAATAGTCAAAATATTCACAAAGTTTGTCTCTTCACTGTTGGACTCTTGTACTACTATTCCAATATCAAAGATACTATAAACCTTCTTATACGTTCGAGCAATCAAACTACCATAAACTTTAACATATTGACCAAGTAATAAAACACATTCGAAATACATATATTAGGGGATTGATTCATTATTGGGTGCTTTCTGAACTTCAACTTGGCTTGGAGCATTATCTTTAGTTTCCACAGGTTCTACTTCCCATCCTTCTTGTTCCTCTCCAGTGTTTCCAACTTGAGAGATTCTTGTATTTTGATTGTTTGAGTTTGAGTTGGATTGTTGAGGCATTACCGTTTCTCTTAATAGATTACATTTATATTCCAGGAAGTCCATGCATTTTAGAATCACTTCTACTATTTTCTCAACAGCATTGGTCCATTTCCTTTCTAGCTCTAAAGAGTCGATTCGTTGAAGGAGAGCATTTACCACATGTTCTAAGTGATTAATATTAGCTGAAATTTTCTTGAATTGTACTCAGATGACTTAAACTATATCTTCATGTCTACATAGAATGCACTTTATCTCACTCCATGAAGGATGATCCATAATGAGATGACAAAAGTTCCCCAAGTTCCAAAGACCCCGAAATCCAAAATCCCAAAGGAAACAAGTCGAATGCCACCTCTTACTAGAATTTTTCCCAGAAGATGTTTTGTTGATCTTTCTACTCAGATGGCCCTTATTTTCGATAAATTGAGATGCACCTTTCCCAGGTTCAACATTATTCTCTAATTTAGATTTAAGGATAAAACCATGGAGTATGATGGATTTGAACTGGAAGCCCCAACAACATACAAAATTTACTGGTGAGATGACTGAGAAAAATTGCAGGACCCTAAAGGTGTTTACAACGATTACACTACCAAGATATATAGGGAGGACAAGAACCAAATATGCCTCTAATCTCCGAGTTAGAGAAATTTAAAATAAGAGAGGACCCAACACAATAATTTCCACCAGTTGAAATGACAGTTTGTTGGCCTTCTAAGATACCTCATTTCAACCAATTGGAAACATAGATTTCAAAGAGATAAATGGCATGACGAGTTCTAGGAAAAAATACCCAAGACCCCAACACAAACACCTAAATTCCCCATTTATCACTACTTGGGTGCTTAATGATGATGCCTTCTCTTCTTAAACGACCATGGAATTTTAAGTCACTATGCTTAGGAAAAGAATAGAGGTACCTAAAAACCAAAGTAATCCTTTCAATGTTGACTAAGGGAAGGGGAAGGAGAGCCTGCTACCAAACATAATCCACTGTCGATGCTCCCTTCTCTTCCATCTGCTTCAGGAATTAATGAAACCATTTCATCCTTGCCTTGAAGAGCGAAGCCACACGTGTTGAAGTGAATTGCAATTTTACTTCTTTGAATTTTGAAGTGTGCGAGTAGAGGTTTAATGAATATAACTCTCTATAAATAATCCAAAATCATTAATACAATATTCATAGGGACTTAGGGTATAGTTAGGAACCTTTTGTTCCCATTGACAATAATTTCATGTTTTCCTAGTCAGATCCCACCTTGGAAAGTTTATCTACTTCAACGTTTAGTTCTCTTCTAAAGTGATATAGTGTTCTTTCATTAAATGTATTGAGTAAATATAGGGTGTGAGACATGACGCACGAATGCATATTACCTCAAGCAATATTCCCCTTAACAACAACTCTTATGACCATCATGGAGTCTCCACAAATTATTAGCCTTTGAATCCCCCTAGATTGAGCCAATCTAATGCTTGCAAAGAGAGCGTAGGCCTCCCCCTCGTTGTTGGTTATTGATCCTAATCCCCATGAAAAAAACGTATCTAAATGTCCTCTGGGATTATAGATTTTCCCCCCCTCTCCTACCGCCCCTAGGTTACATCGTGAAGCTCCATCAAAGAACAAAATACTAGCTTCCTATTGAGATATCCAGATCTTGAAGTCTTCAGCAATAAGTCTATAGTCCATTTTGGAAAATCATATAGGGATTTTGTGACTACATGAATATTAATTTCCACTTTGAATAGGGTCAACCAATTTTCTTCAAAATTGTCCAAGTATTGATCCTTCCATTGGACACGATTCTTCATATACTCTGTTAATAGAACATAATCTCTCATCATAACTTGTCTTTGGTTTTGGACTTCGTCATTGAATATCCTTTTGTTGTGTGTTTTCCAAATACTCCAACATAAGTATTTGGGAAGGGCATCCCATTATTGCTTGAACATGGGTTTTTTCTTGATGCTTCCTCTATAATGGATCCCCCACTGAAACAAGCAATAAAAACAAGATTGTAGCCACATTAACCTTTGGATCAAGTTATCAAGAGCTTGTCTCCATACTTCCTTCACAAATAAATATTCAATAAACATATGTTATATGTTTTCCTCGTCATTTTCACATAGTACACATCGGGAGGGCCCACTTATTTCTTTCTTTTTCATATTTTTTAGAGGTGAGTTTTTTCTTATGTGACAAAAGCAAACATAAGAAATTGATTTTTGGCATACCATCACTATGCCAAACAATATTCCACATGCTAGAATGAGGCTGAATATGGGATGCCATAGCTAACACGATGTATACCTTGTTGACTATATACTATGCATTTCCCCATCCACACACATCTTTTGTTTTTCGATCTCATGGAGCACAACCCTACAAGGAGGATATAAAATAATTAAATAAATAAGAAAGATGGGATGGGGGACATAGGGCATTCCAACATTTCCAAATGCCATCATTTGACCATGTGGACATATATGATCGGGTAAAAGGGCCAAGTTCTTCCATCCAACCATGGAGGGGACGACTCGAGCTGAGTGTGATGATCTGATTCCAATATTTTATCTTCCCAAGAGTTTATTCGACGTTCACTTTCTGGTATCCAATTCAGTCTTTCACTTATTAGCAGCCTGGATGCAAGAAGGAGTTTGAAGATGGGCCATCCAGTTTTTAATTTTGGCTTAAATTCAAGGCATCTAAGTCTTGTACCTGTAAAGTATTTCTTCCAGAGAGCTTTCTTCCACCAAGTTATGCTTCCACCAATGTATGCTTCCAGTAACCAGTCTCCATAATAGCCTTGCTCCCATTGTGATGTTCATTAGTTCTGGTTCCCTAATCCCCAACCCTCCATGGCTCTTGTTTCTTGTGACTAGATTCCAATTAACAAGATAAAATTTCTCTTGATTCGATTTCCCTCTTTCCATAAGAACCTAATTTTCATTGATATCTATTTTGCTATACATTTTGGGGCTAAAATATCTGAGCATTGGTAAAGAGGGAGGGCCAAGGGAAATTTTTATTAGAATAACTCTCCCTATTGGGTTTAACCATTGCAATCCCCATTGTGTGAGTTTTCTACTCACTTTCCCAAGAATTTGTTGCTAGATTTGAGTATATGAAGTTTTGAGGGAGATTGGGATTCCCAAGTATATGAAAGAGGTCTAGATTTTAGCAAGGGGGAACTGGAAAACTTGTGTTATTTCCCACATGGTCTGAGGTGAAGTGTTCCACGCATAGAATTGGCATTTTTTTTTATTTACATCTCCTCCAGATGTGTTAAAGAATGAATCCAAAGTGGTTTTGAACCTCGTTTCTATGGTTACAGAGGCACCCTCGAACAATAATGTGTCATCCGCAAATTGAGAATGGTTCATATTATTAACTATGGTTATTTGCAAACCATGTAGATTTCCAATTTCTCTTTCTTGTCCTAGCTTTCTGCTGAGAGGTTCAACCACAATTATGAAAAGAAGGGGAGAGATTAGGTAGCCTTGGTGATGTCCCTGCTTGCTTGAAAAAAGTATGATGGTATTCCATTCACCAAGGGGGAAATCCATGGATTACCAATGCAATATGCCACCCATTTTATAAAGGTACTTCTGAAACCAAGAATTCTCTTTAGATCAGACTCTAGACTCCATATGGCTGCAAATATTTCTACTTCGGAGATGGGCTGATTGAGATTAGAGATTTCTTCATTGGTAATTTTTGTTGGAATGTGTTCAAGCATGGTAGTGATGTTAGAGTGGTCTGCCTCTTCCCGTTGCATATACAAATAAACAAAATGGGTTCTAGCAACTGATTTAATTTCTGCAAAATTAGTCACAACAATCCCATCCTCCAATATGATTTTCGAGACACCATTTCTGATCGAGATGAATTTGGCTTGATTGTGAAAGAATTTTGTGTTTTTATCCCCAACTTTAAGCCATAGGTTGGGATATTTTAATTTCCAATACTCTTCTTCTCTTCTCAAAACATTTTGATAATTACTTTGCAAATTGAGCTCATCTTTTTTTAGTTGGGTTGTAATCTCATGATCCTCATAATACTTTTGGAGCTCCTCAAGTTTTCCCCTAATTTGCAATTTCTCAATAGTTGGAGTTATAAAGGAGATTTTGTCCCATCACTTTAAGGCCTGCTTAACCAAACTAATTTTCTTCTCCCATATATACATCGATGTTCCTGGGATCCAAGTGTTCAAGGTAGTTTCTACCAGATCCACAACTTCTTGGTGTTGAACCCACATGGTGTTAAAATAAAAAGGAAGGGCATCAAAATTCGGGAGATCTTGGAGGTGGAGAGATGTGGATTTGTGATATGATATGAGAGAGGGAAAAATATATGACTTAATGGTTTCATTCTGGTGAAGGAAACTGTTGTGTACTAGGATTGGTCTAACCTTGCAAAAATGTGCCATGGCCCAACACGCATGTTGGTCCAAGTGAACTTCATGTTGATGATTGCAGCTATGTGAGACATTCTCCATCTTACAAACCTAAGAGATGTTGATGATTGCATCTATGTGAGACATTCTCCAGCTTACAAACCTAAGAGAAAGCCCGTGATAGGGGTTTGTGGTTCCTATCTGAGACAGATCTGGAATGTAGAGATGGCCTCCTTAAAAAGAGTTGAGAAGAACTCCAGATAATTCTCATGTGTAACGCAATGAGAAAGGATATCTGCTAAGTTGGACGTGCCTGTGGCTGAGCACAAGGTGAACATATGAAATCCCAAAGTGTTGGGTGCATCGTCATGAGAACATAAATAAAGATGATGTATTATCCTCCTCTGAGCATAAGAGTTGATGAGAAACTCCAGATGACTCCCCTGTGTAATGTAGTGGGAAAGAAGATCTATTGAGTGGACATGCCTGTGGATGAGCACAAGTGAACGCGATCCTAGTGGCTAAGAACTAGTGAAGAAGTGGTCCTTCTGTGTAATACAATGAGTCAGAGATATGGAAATCCCTATGGATGTGCCCCTAGTGGATGAGCACTAGTGGGTGTACAATATCTCTTTCTATATTGTTCAAGAGTCATACCTACCTATAACCCTAATTGTAATGTAAATGGTACAGGTTGGCCCCACCTTAATGTGATTAATAATTAATGTAAAATATAATTAATCTAGTTAATATTAATTATATCGTGAACTAGTAATTTCAGCCCTGTTGTGCCAATAGACACTTATGTTGACAGTTCTAGTCTAGTATAAGTAAAGGTAAATTCCCCATTGAGGAATCATATCTTTCATGTGAGTTTGGAAATTTCAGCAAGTACACCTTCTTGGGAAAAGTGTGCACATCTCTTGGGCGCTAGTATTCTAGGGTTTGAGAACCCTCTTGTGTTCTAGGTATTATTGGTGGTGAAGTTATTTCTCTTGATGAATATAGCAAAGGATTTTGTCTAGGTTTTCTTCCCTTGTTGAGAAGGGTTTCCCAGGATACTTCTTGTGTTCTTGTGCATGGTGTTTCTTCTTGTGATCTTGGTTGCTGCAACATTATGGTTAAGTGAAATGATAAAAATGGAATGAACTTCATGATTAACCTTGCTTATAGAAAAATCAACATGGTATCAAAGCATAGGTCTTGAAGAACCCATTGCACAAACATTTTTCAGTCTTCCCCTCTCTCCTGCAAAACCGTACGACCCTCCTAGGGTTTCCAGAAATTCCATACGACCCACCTTTGTAAGAGGTTTAAACACTTGACACTTGGACATTGGGGATAAAAAAAGGATAGGAGTGTACAACCTCCTTCAATACACCTCCAACAAGCTTCAGATTGAAATTCCAAACATTTTGACTTTTTGGCCCTAGGGTTTCTAGGGTTTTGCTAATTTCTGCAGAAAATTCAGAATTAAGGTTTCTGCAACTCTTTGAAGGAGCTCTTTAGCTCACCATTTTTATTCAATCTTTCAAATGCTTATTTTTGGCAATCATAATTTCAACAAAACCTAAAATGCTAGCCTAGCCTAGCTGTTAGGTTTTCTAGCCTAGTTGACAAGGGTTTGTGAAGAATCCAAAAATATGATGAACAAAACTATGATGGAAGATAAGCTTGATGATTCAAGCAACTTCAAATTCCTAGAAGACAATACTTTAGATGAAAACTTATTGTAGGTGATACAAAAAGATTTACCATAGACAACTATTGATGAATGGAAGGAAGATGATGATAAAACAAGAAATCCAATAATATACACAAGATCTTACATTGAAGGGCCAACTTTAAAATAACAAGATGACAAAAGGTGACACCATAACTACCTTCTTCATGAAGATCTCAGAGGAAAAAGATCAACCAGGTGCCATCGGAGAAATCATATCAACACCCTCATGTATGCACTTGTATATATATTATTTGTATCATTTTCACGAGGGTAATTGCAGGAGGAAGGAACCTTTTGTTGAAGTCATAGATCAAGAGGGATCTCAGTGCATTCAGAGGAACAACACACTAGAAGTGAAGACTCTAGGTTTGATTGTTGTAATTGTCATTCCTCTAACCTATATTTCTAAAGTTTTCTACATTACAAGTAGATGTTGTAGCTGTGACAACAATCCTTAAATTGTTTTGATTCTAGAGATGTACCCATTATTCTCCTTTAGGAGATATTCTTTTTTTGGTTTCTCTTGTTTTCTTGTTCCAGACAGGTTAACGTCAAAGGAAGATGTTTAACCTTCAAAGGGAGTCACTTGACTTAGATGGAGTAAAAAATATTTAAGGAAGAGAAAGAATAGAACCATCATTAAGGAAACCAATGAAATAATGCATGATCAAAATCTTCCTATGATTCTATGGGCAGAAGCATGCATGACACAGTATATGTTCAGAACAAGAGTCTTCACCAAAACTTGAAAAACATAACTCCTGAAGAATCCTTCACCGGGGTGAAGCCTGAGATTGAACACTTCAAGATATTTGGGTGCCCAATGTATTTTCATGTACCCAAAGAGAAGAAGTCCAAGCTAGATCCTTCAGGGAGAAAGTATACATTTATGAGATAACAATGAATCTTCAAAGATATTCCAGATCTACATCCCTGGTCAAAGACAGATTGAGACAAGTAGAGATGTTGTCCTTAAAGAAGAGATAGTCATTCAAAGATTCATAGAATCTCATATGGAAATTGACAGTGAGACAATACATTCTCCCCCTTTAGCAGTTTAGAGGGAGAAAAACATTATTCCAGCTGATCTAGTTGCTCCATAATATATTGTTTAGAGACCAGAAGGGAATTATGTGGTGACTTCCAAGTGGATGGAAGTGTCAAGAAATACAAAGCGAGATCTATAGCCATAGGATTCTCACAAACAGAGGGAGTTGTCTATGATGAGACACTTGATCTAGTATGCCCTATATACTTCCATCCGTACTACCATCCATGAGTTGGAAACTATATCATATGGATATATTCTTGATGAGTTTGGGTTTTCAGCAAGAGTGTTGTTGATCCAAACCTATATTATTACAGTGTTGGTAACGAGAGCCTGATTTTGATGACCTATTCAGAAAGCCTTGTGTTGGATACAAGTAAGCTTTGACTTTTGATTTCGAGATGAAGGATATGAGTATGATGCACTACTTCTTGGGACAAGAAGTATGACAGAGGATCGATGATATTTTCCTAAGTCAAGGAAAACATACAACAAGAATATTGAAAGAAGTTCAGTTTGACAGAATACAAAAACGTCGTGATAGATTTGAAGAAAATGAATGATGATGATTCGGACGAGATTGATCCAAAACTAATTGGATCATTGATGTATTTGATTAACACTAGGCCTAATTCATGCTATGCAATGAAAATTCTTAGCCAATACATGAGCCAATCGAGACAGTAAAACATGTATTGAGATATACATGAGGCGCAATTTGACATGGTCTAAGATATGCCTCCAAGTGTGAAATTGAGTTTACAGGGATGTGCCTATAAATATTGAGCAAAGAGAACAGTAGATCAGAACAACACATCCGATTGTTTTCTTACCATGATGTTTACCATGGTTTCCTGATACAGCAGGAAACAAAACTCTATGGCCTTGAGTACCACAGAAGCATAGTATATATCATTGAGTGTGCAAAGCAATGTGGCTTCTCAAGCTTCTGATAGATTTACTTGATCATGAGATGGGTCCTATGATGATAACCAGAGATGTGTGTAAAGCTATTTTGAGAACCGAGTGTCTCATGATAGATTGAAACATGTTGAGATAAAACATCATTATATCAGAGATATGATGCAGAGGAAAATAGTACACATGCAGTACCTTCCTACACATGGGCAGATTGCAGAAATATTCACCAAATTAACTTGGTGAAGAATACTTCTCTAGTTGAGAGGGAATGTTGATGACTACAACCAAGACAAGTTCAAAGTACATCCATGTGAGACTTGGCACAATGAAGAGTTCCTCCCTAGCGTAGAGGGAGTGTTGATGATTGCAGCTATATGAGACATTCTCCATCTTACAAAACAAAGAGATGTTGATGATTGCAACTATGTGAGACATTCTCCATCTTACAAACCTGAGAGAAAGCCCCTGAGAGGGGTGTGTGGTTCCTATCTGAGACAGAGATGGAATGTAGAGATGGCCTCCTCCTTACAGAGAGTTGAGAATAACTCCAGATGATTCTCCTGTGTAACGCAGTGAGAAAGGAGATCTGCTGAGTTGGACGTGCCTGTGGCTGAGTACACGGTGGACGTGTGAAATCCCAAAGTGCTGGGTGCATCATCATGAGAATATAAATGAAGATGATGTATTAGCCTCCTCTGAGTAGAAGAGTTGATGAGAAACTCCATATGACTCTCCTATGTAATGCAATGGGAAAGAAGATCTGTTGAGTGGACGTGTCTGTGGACAATCACAGGCGAACATGATCCTAGTGGCTAAGTACTAGTGAAGAAGTGGTTCTTCTGTGTAATGCAGTGAGCCAGAGATATGGACATCCCTATGGATGTGCCCCTAGTGGATGAGCACTAGTGGGTGTACAAGATCCATTTTTATATTGTTCAAGAGTCAGACCTTCCTATAACCCTAATTGTAATGTAAAGGGTACAGGTCGACCCCACCTTAATGTGATTAATAATTAATATAAAAGATAATTAATCTAGTTAATATTAATTATATTGTGAGTTAGTAAGGTCGGCCTTGTTGTGCCAATATACATTTCTGTTGATAGGTCTAGTCTAGTACAAGTGAAGGTCAATTCCCCATTGAGGAATCATATCTTTCATGTGAGTTTGGAAATTTCAGCAAGTACACCTTCTTGGCAAAAGTGTGCACCTCTCTTGGGCACTAGTATTCTAGGGTTTGAACACCCTCTTGTGTGCTAGGTCTTATTGGTGGTGAAGGTATTTCTCTTGAAGAATATAGAAAAGGATTTTGGCTAGGTTTTCTTCCCTTGTTGAGAAGAGTTTCCAAGGATACTTCTTGTGTTCTTGTGCACGGTGTTTCTTCTTGTTATCTTGGTTGCTGCAACATTATGGTTAAGTGAAATGATAAAAATGGAATGAACTTCATGCTTAACCTTGCTTACAGAAAAATCAACACTTCCAACGCTGAGGGGGAATTTCCATGAAGTCCCAATATGAAATTATTTCCT
>SNQJ01S0073311.1:26013-37710 GCA_010110895.2 Picea sitchensis | reverse complement strand
TCAAGCAGGTGAACTAATATCCTCTTTCCCACTTTCTTATTCGAAAACCACTCATGATACATTCATAGATCCAAAGGATGAGAATAAAAATGAATAAGAAGAGAATTCACCATAACCAAATATTTGAATCCCAATACCCACTATTAATCTATAGCTTCAATAAATAAGTGATATATGTATGGATGAGTTCCATGATAATAGGATTGTCTTGTATAAAAATGATAATAATTCTTTTCTTGATTTGGCATGCAACCAACAAGGAAAAAATGTTAACATTCTTCTTTCTTTTTTAATTGTCACGATATAGGGAAAAATGACTAATAAAAGAAAAAACCGATAAGAATAATGACAAGTAGAATATATATGAAAATTTTCCTTATCCTTCACTCCAAAAAAATATGAAATAATTTTCATTTCACTTAGAAAAATATGAAATAATTTTCATTTCAAATTTGATGAGTAATTTTTTATTTTAAATTTCATTTGCATGCAAAATAATTTTATTCCATTTTGAAAAGCTAGGAGGTTATTGACATAAAATGATGACTTCAATTTGGATCCCCGAGCTACAAAATGCTGCACATATCGACACAGTTTTAATTTTTCATTTTTTTTTATCAGTTTTTTTATTTTTCATTTTTCTTCTTTGTGAAAGTTTTGTACGTGGATGGATTAGTGATTGAACCCACTGAATCACTTTTACCGCTTACAAGTTTTTCCCCAATCCCTATATCGTCAGATCGAGCATGGTAGTTCCACACAAAAATAGAATAGTCTAAACATGGTTTCACAAAAAGCAGTTTATAAACATACTTTGATTTGGAAATATGGCCATTTTTATCTAAAATATGGAAAGAATATGGTAACAATTTAAAGAAAGAGTGCCTCTACATTCACCATTTCATAGTGTGCCTTATTATCTTCCCACTTCTTAATAAAGTCAAGACAATCCTATGTGATGTGATCGGGGCTATAGTAGTACCCACATAGAGCACGCAGTTTGGTACAAAATCTTGACACATGGCATATCTCAACACAATTAATAAAAGTGAGAAATCTACTGCCACCTCCTTCATATCCTCATCCATGGCCTCGTCCATATCTGTCTATGGGACTTCCTTGATATCCACCTCTCTCAACACCACCACGGTCATAAACCTTCTATTCCTCCTGAAGCTAGTATACATCATCGTAATGGTCTTGCAATATTTGGAATGACTGGAAGTTGTTGACATCATGCCCCATGGATTTTCAGAATTCACATAACAGAGTATGATGCATCTTATGATATTTATCCAATGTTGGGAATGAAGGTGGTATATGTCCCCATTGTCTGCAAATATTGCACCATTCCATTTGTAGTCTATATCGAAATACATTCGTCACACCCATCGCCATATATTTTCCCAAAATGGGACACTCATCACTACGTTTCCCCTCTGATTGACACATTGTACAATACATGATAGCGCACCACATTTAAAGTTTTCATATGATGCAACTGCATCATCAAGTTGGCTAGCTGAGACTGTATCTATGTCAAACTTGTTGATGTCTCTCCTCCTCCTGCTGTAGTCTCTAGGAGCATCACAATATCCACCGCTTATACCTGAGTATTCACCTTCTGTTGGGTAAGCGAGACTAAGATATCAGGGAGAAACCTCGCAATGAACCATTCTTAGTGTTTCACATCATGGATCTAGAACGTCAACCTATCCAATAATATCTTGAACTGTTAGTCATAGTCCCACACAATTTCTCCTGACTTTTTCTTGATCTCCTTAATCTCTATAATGCATTGAGATTTTGACTTAGGATTTTGTAATTCCTTAAGTATATATATTTTTAATATTTTTCAGAGACCTCTTCTATCCTGATGATGAAGTGGCCTCATACTTCATGTATCATGTCAAGGCTTTGTCCCTAAATGTAGTCTTCTGATGCACAATCTTTGATGCCTCTCTCGTGATTCTCTTCACAGAACATATCACTTCACATGTGAACCAATGTTGCTCTATATCATCCTTACATGTACCATGGAACACATGTATTCTTAAAGTATTATCCCGATTCACCATCCTCAATCTTGAACTATGTACTCCTAACTGAATACTAGGTGTCGGGGATATTGGTATTGATAATATTCTTGGAGAAGTAACACTGAATTCATATTCTTCTTCACCAATCACTTCTCTTCACTCCTCTCCTACTTTTTCTTCTACTCCAATCATTATGTTGTCTTCTATTATTTATTCTTGGCTACAAATGTGCAAGGGAGGTGGTTCAAAGGGTGGGGTTCTCTATCTTCTTATAACATTTCTTGTGAGGGATCCCAAAGAGTCTCCTACCTGCAACTATGCAATACCATCCACAATTTACAACTCCACTTCCCCTCCTCTCGAGGAACCTTCATAATCCTCTCCTATATCTCTTCCTCTACTCTACACCTCATCTTCCTCCATAGTTGTGACATTATGCAATAGCCAAGGTGTTCATACTTTGTCTTATTGGTCCCTACTACCACTACTACTGATATCTTCACTAGATAACTCCCAACATTGTGCCTCTTCCTTGGCCTATCCTCCTCTATGCTCCTCTTTGGAATATCACACTCTCCCACACTTCCTCCTAGTGTGGTCTCCTTCCTCTTCATTATGGAACTGACCCCTCTTCGTGCACCCATTTCTATGTTTCTTCCACTTCTTTATTCCACTCTTTTCATGTTGACCTATATATGTGTTAAGTTTTCCAAAAATTCTTTCTCTTGTACATTTCGAGACTTAATTCTTTTTTCATTTTTTCATGGGTTCATGAGTCATTGTACAAACTTCTGCCACCTCCAAAATGCATCATTGTTTTCCACCATATCTGTTTTGCACCAATACTTAGAATATTTTTTTTCTTCTCGCGGTTTGTCAACATTCAAGTCTGAAGCTTCTCTTTTACCAAAATGAACCACCATGTTCCACGATCATCATCTCTAACCATACTTAGAATATTTTTCAAATGTTTATTGTGGGTTTGAACCATTCACCTGATTCACTTTTTTTTCACCATGACAAGTCCGACTGATCGATTTATGTTACTTAGTCTTTTTTTCAAGTATTTTTCTCTCTCAATATCTCAATACTTAGTAGATTTTCGATTTCACTGCGGGTTCACAGGTCATGGATCTTTAAACATGTTTGTCCCTCACATCCAACCGATGCAATCTCATACTTAGTCATTTCTTAAGTTTTATCCATGGGTTTGTTGACCCATAAGTTTGAATTTCATTCTAACATCTCTTGACACACATCTGATCCTTTGTTACTACGTGGGAATACATTTCTTATATTATCCCTTTCCCCAAAGTACATTTAATTATAATCTTATGGAAAATAAGAAGTGATTAAAATATTAAAAGGTCGTTATTAATGGCATACTTCTCGTGACCATTCTCCATTAATTAAAATTTAATTCACATTAGCATTTCCTTCGAAAGAAGAGATTCAAGTTATATTATGGTAAAAGGGATTACTTTGAAATTCACATTTTAAAGTGATTGTACTTTAGTCCGCCAACTTCATCAAGTATGGAAACGAGAAGAAGAGAACAATTTTGTAGGGATACTCTAAAATTATTTGGAAAGGAGGATTAGAGATTCCAGTGGTCAATATCATATTGGTATTATTCATCACTACCATTGCCGGAAAGGTATGTGAACAAATGTTGGACATCAAGGATTGCCTTGGTAGGCTGTGTACTAGAAGTTTTCGACTCCAAAGAAATAGTTTCCTGGTGCATGGATAAATACAATAAAGATCAAAGGATAATTCAAATTCAAGAAGAATCTTTGATTTATCTTGCACCATCAATATTTAAAAATATGTCGAAACTCTTAGATCCAATAATTACATTCAAAGGAGATGATACCAAGAAATGTTTGAAAGAAAGGAACATTGGACAAGAGATTCTGCAGGAATATCTTGAGGACCTGACAATGATGTCGAAAGACTTTTCTAATATCCAGGTTAGTTTGTTAAAAACAACTTATCGAGAAATAAAAAGGATTTTTTCCAGAGTAGTGGATCAACAGTCTACAACCACCATTCCTCAAATGACTTTGTATATTTTACATTTTACAATTCATGAAAAAGTGATTTTTGACTACGCAAAAATCTTTTATGGAGAAATATCTTTTCAATTATCGAATTTCAAAAACAACAAGAAATTTTATATGTCTTCATACTTAATATTTTCTATCACATGCTGTCATGTTTTGAAGGGTTTGAATTTGGGAAGACAAGTTAATTGTAAAATTGACCTAGTACAGATGTGGTACTCGGCCTTATGGAAACTGAAAGCTACATATCATTTTTATGAAGTTCATTATGCATTTGTTTCTTCCTTCAAGAAACATATCTTTGTCCTGAAAATGTCAAGATTATCTTTGGAAGAAACAACTTTCTTGGAAAACAAGGGGACCAATGAAGCCATGAAATATTATAGTGTTATCATAGTTTATTGTTCTCGAGAAAACCCCTATATCTCCCATATTATGTATCTGAAAAGATATCTGTTGTGGAGGTTTCCAAACAATGTAGATCTTGGATTCACTTCTTTCATGATAAAAGAAAGAACAAATTCATTCCTTTACCTGGGAGAATTGAGGAAATTATGTAGAGAAGAATTTCAAAAATTGATGAATTTTTAATGCATTTTGACCAATATAATGTAAATTTTGCAGATAAAATCAAAGGGTTCAACCCAAACCACTTGTTTATGGGTCATATGACACTTTTTGGTTTTAGTGTTTCACTTGCTAATTCATTTTTATTTGGAGAGGAAGAAGGAGAAAACCAGGACCCTCAAGTAGTTTTTTTTAAAAAGAAACCAGAGGCTATTGAGATTCTCATTAGCACTATAAACCAACATAGACAAAAGGGGAAGAGTTATTAATGAAATGAGTACTCATTATCCTAATGGTTCTCAGAGAAGCGACCTGTGAAAAAGAAATTCTCAGTCAACAAAACATGAAATGATCCAAGTGGATATTGGTGGCCACCCACCTATTCCAACTGGGTCAAAATAGTTTGTTGGAAATTTACTATTTTTAGAAGTTTTGGATCCCAAACTCTTGGAGTGATTTTTAGGGACTAAACTATCAGTGTTTCATGGAAACCTACACAGGATATCTAGCTAAATCATACACAAACAAAGCTTATCAATAAAAGTAAGAGAGATACACAATGAAGAATGATAATCAATGTATATTATAATATTATCAATGAGTGAATGATCTTCACTCATATAGGCAATGACATCCTATAATTAGGAATGCATGCATAATTGTTATAACCCTAATTTTCACCAGACATGTTTACCTAGCATCAGGCCAACTCAGATTCGTTCTTTGCCAAAACACTACCGAACAACTCTTCTTAAAACCCCTTTTTATAAAGGCCCACGGGCCCTGCTCCATTACTGCACGTGTGTACACGCTAGCTGACCCAAGACAACCCACGTGTACCTACAAAAGCACGGAAAAAGGAAATTTGTTGATGGGACACACAACTTTGGGTAAGTTAACTAAACCTTTCATCCATTCATGATCGGTCACTCGACCAAATACCTAGCTTATTCTAGCCTATAAAAGAAGGGTTAGGGGTCCCATTTGAAAGGAGGAGAATCATAGTAAAGAAACTATAGCCGATTGAGCATTCCCTTTGTCCCAACCTTTAGCCATCCTTGTGCAAAGAGAAGTATAGAGCAAAGAAGTTGGAAGATAGTGGAAGAAGAGCCCAGGACCAGGATCGAGGAGCAGTAGCCAACTTTATCATTGTAAGGTATCATTGTGAAGTTAATAAAATAATTGTTTTTCCCGTCTAGCCATATGAGATTGTCAGTATTTGAATATTGATTGAATGATTGATTAAATATCTAACCTGTTAGTTCATAGATCAAATGCATGTGGATTTATTTGTTTGTCTTTAGTGAATGCATGTCAGCATTGGGAGGAGAGTTGCAGTCAAATAACGACCAAGCATGAAAAGGGATCGACATCAAACACGAAGAATAAGGTATGTCAACTTAATCTCTTGAGTCTTGTGTTTACATATGAGTAATGGGGGTCTAGGCATGGGATGATGGTAAAAAGTAAGAATCTTTAGGTTATTTCTGCATGCATGATAAAACCCTTAGTGCTAGTCCATAGGAGGGATTTCCCACCCACAACAATAATAGTGATGGTCTAAGATTAGAAGGTATAAATAGAACTAGTCAGTTAACTCACATTGAACTAGTGTTAAATTCTAAAATAGAACTAGTTAGTTAACTCCCACTAAACGGGTGTGCCAAAAATAGAAATTTCTCCAACACCCCCCCTGAACATCACTATGGAGTAAAAAATAAGTCCCAACTACTAGGGAATTTTAGGTACTCATGTACAATGCAACTAATGAACACTGAATAAAAATGAGGAAAGAGGGAAAACCACGTGGGAACAAAACCCCCCCTCAAAAGATAATGTATCAAAAGAATAAAATGGTAGTTGCTAGGCAATTGTGTTCTTCACTGCAAGACAATCCCACAAAGTCTGAAAATTCTCCTCACTGAAAGTCTTTGTAAATATGTAGA
The DNA here is from genome assembly GCA_010110895.2 of Picea sitchensis. Taxonomy (NCBI): domain Eukaryota; kingdom Viridiplantae; phylum Streptophyta; class Pinopsida; order Pinales; family Pinaceae; genus Picea; species Picea sitchensis. Next base: position 31,092 of record SNQJ01S0073311.1, on the reverse strand, counting down.
AATAATTATGGATCTGATGAAGTCCTTTGGCAACCTGTTGGGCCTTGTACCTCTTGATCTTGTGGACCCATCTGCACCTGAAAATATTCCTTTCTGATGGAAGTGGAACCAGATTACAAGTTTGTTGCTATAGGAGTGAGTCATACTCCTTCTGCATGGATGCTTTCCATAATGGATTTCTCATAACCCTATTGTTGTTTTGTGGATCAGTAGATTGAACCATATAGCAATGCATGGGCATCGCAGGTTCTGAAGCTGAAAATACATGAGAAGGTTTCTCATGCTGAGATTGAGTCCTCCTTGAATCCAATGGATTCCCTGTAAGGTTTCTTGTTGCCTGAAGTGTGAGTTGTGCCTTCTTGGGCATCTGTTGAAGCTTCAGCATTGGGTTTTTATCTGGCTGTACTACATGCTTATTTCCATGTACATAATTTGAGTGTATGGAATCATCTCTGATGTCTGAAACGGATGGAAGAACATGAGTATATGCATGTTGCACTGGGGGTGGATGCAAAGTACTCTCCTTATGTGTAAGTAGAAAAGATGAGTCATCGTCAGAAAACTTAGTGAATTTATACAACCTTGACTTGTGATCCACCTCACCATTTGCAATAATGGAATTGTCATGCATGTCAATTACCGAAACTGAATCTGATGTAAATACATCATTTTTACCTTTCTTAGTGGTCTGATAAACTGAGAGTAGATTCATCGAAATCTTTGGAACATGTAAAACATTCTCAAAAATACCATTATGGAGTTCCACTATCCCTTCTCCTTCTATTTCTACTCGATTATCATCCCCCATGAGAATAAGGGGTCTTGAGCATTGACTCAAAGAAGAGAAAACCTCCTCTTTCATTGCCATATGATAGGATGCACCAGAATCTATAATCCATGAATCAGATGAGGGATGAATTGCAACCAGAGCATGATGATTACCTTTCTTAGGAGCATGTTATTCTTCCTTCTGCTTCTTCACTCCCTCTGGAAAGAAGTTTCCAAGGTTGTTCTGTTGAAGTGTCTATGCCATAAGATCGATCTATTTCTTCATGCATGTGGATTCTTCATGATTCGGTTTATTGTAGTAAGTGCACTGCTTTCCCTTCTTCTTCTTCTTCTTGGAATCTGAAGAGTCTTTGGAACCTAAAGAACCATTAAAAGGTTTGAAATATCCCTCCTTCTCATTCTGTTTGGATGACCCTTCTCCATCATGCATGGTGAGTGCATGTGATTTTGGATATTTCATTATGCCCATCTGTATGAGGTTTGTCTGCTCTTGTGTAAAAGAATCAATGAACTTAACCAACATAGGCATTTTCCAAATTATTCCAAAAAAGAATTTGCCAGAATGAAAATTGGAGACATATACAATGTATTCTGGTCCTAGCTTAGCCAATATTGTTAGAATAAGTTGTTTCTCTTGTGTAGACTTGTCAATACCACATTCACCCAAGCTCAAAATCAAAGATTTAAATTTAGTAAAGAAATTTTGTATATTATCAAAACTTTTAGGGTCTAAGGTATTCAACTCTACTTCAAGCATAGGACCTCACATCTCATCCTACTTTCCAAAGAGTCCTTCCAAGGTGATACAGATTTTGTTTGGAGTCTTACATGCGGCAACATGAAACCATAAATTAGTGGATATTAACTCAAGAAGTAGTCATGTGGCCTCATCCTTACGTTTCTCCCATCTCATCTTCTCAATCATTGGTGTAGGTTTTGTTTCTATTGCCATCGTCAAATTATACAATCATTTCCTTCTAAGTTGGAATTTTTCCTTGGGCTTCCAATCAAAATAATTATATGGTGTGAGGATTACCACCAAGTTTGATTGTATAGCAATTGTCCTTTCCATCTCTCCCACTGTTTCTAAGAACCCCTAAAAATTTACTCTCAATCTGCAAGTGAAAATTTAAAAAATCACGACAGAAAGGACACTTTAAGTGAAAATTTGCATCAGTTTCAAGAGATGATCTTACAACTTACTTTCTGAGAAAACAATGAGGCATCTCGCCAAACGGTTGAAAACCCACTTGTAGAATGGGTCGATTTACTTTCTACGTGAGTCGTTTCCTCAAAAACTTAATATTTTGGGAGCAATCACTATAGAAAGGTATGACCACAGATTCGTATCAGTTTCAGGAGGCTATCTTGTGGCTTACTTTCTGAGAAAATGGTGAGGAATCTCGCCAAATGGTTGAAAACTCACTTGCAGAATGAGTCGATTTACTTCTCCCATGGGTCGTTTCCTCAAAACATTACTAATTTTGGAGAAATAACTGTTGAAAGGTACGACCAGGAATTCGTATCAGTTTCAAGAGACTATATTGCGGCTTACTTTCTGAGCAAACAGTGAAGAATCTCTCCAAACGGTTGAAAACCCACTTGCAGAATGGGTCGATTTACTTCTCTTGTGAGCCGTTTCCTCAAAAACTTAATACTTTTGGAGAAACCACTGTTGAAAGGTACAATCACGGATTTAGCTCGTCGAAGCTCTGATTTTCCATATTCTTTGGCTTGTCTGGCTTGCTCCAAGCAGCATAGCTCTGATATCATGTCAACGTTTCATGAATACCTGCACAAGAGATCTAGCTAAAGCATATACAAACAAAGATTATCAATAAAAGGAAGAGAGATACACAATGAAGAATGAGAATCAATGTATATTATATTCTTATCAATGAGTGAGTGATCTTCACTCATATAGGCAATGACATCCTATAATTAGTTTTATATGCATAATAGTGATAGTCTAAGATTATAAAGTCTAAAATAGAACTAGTCAGTTAACTCCCATTGAACTAGTGTTAAAGTCTAAAATAGAACTAGTCAGTTAACTCCCACTGAACTAGTGTGCTGAAAATAGAAATTTATCCAACATAAACGACGTCTTTTCATGATCGGGAACCTCAATGATAGCCAAAGGATCTACTTGATCCACCAAAATGAATCTCCTCATTGATACCTTTACAACAAGCTATCATGCTCCCCAAATGGAGATAGAATGCCAAAGTTATGCCCCCAGGAAGTTGATACACCAAACTACCCAAAACAAGGTCCACAAAATTGTTGGCTTTTCATATTCTGAGGTTAGGGTTTTGGATTTTTTTTATGTTAAAAAAGCCTTTGGAGCCTCATTGTAACAATCATCTTCTTGCAAATGAGCGTAGCCGTCACTTCTCTTCTAAGAGATAAGTTGCCACCATTCTAGTGAGTCTTTCACTCTGTATTTCTACAGTTTTGTACATTTTGATCATTAATAGAAATTGTGTATTACTATATCTCTATGTTTATGGTTATATCCCTGATATATCTATGTTATATTATTGAATATATGATATATCTCTGTACATTTCTTTATGATATTTACGCTCTCATTTTGTGTCAAAAATAATCCGGATCACGAAAAAAATAAGTCTTCAGTTAATGATTCTGCTAATGGAGGAAATCAAAACCGTCCTAAGGGAAATTTAGAGTGACCTCACAAACTTCCTATAACAAGTAAAATAAAAATGAAAATCAATTAGCAAGAACTAGAAGAGGCTGCACATGAAGATGAAGTTGTTTTGAGGGAATGGATTTGGATGCCAACATTGAAGATATAGAATTTCTTGACGAAGAGAAAAGACTTCAAGAAAGTTGGGAGGTTGAAATTGAATTGGCAACACAAGTACCAATAAGTTAATCTTTGAAATAATTCATTCAACAAATAAAAAGAGTCAATGGAAATCTAATTTAGAGTTAGATCTCAATGGAGTGAAACCTTCTAGAATTGCATGTATCCATGAAGTTACATGGGAAGATCTTAAAATGTTATTTGATGAGATGGAGAATGAAAACACCATTCAAAAGAAAGGGTTAAATAATTGGAGAGTGCTTTTATGCCACCACCCATATCGTTAGCCCAATTAATACCATGCAGCCTATTAAGCCCTAATATTGGCTCATTACCCCTTAATTTGGGCATATTATATTAGTAATGTTATTTTATTTATGTCAACTTTAGGCCATTAGTTGAAATTATACCTCCTAGTCTCCTATATATACCAAGGAGACATTTTCATTTTGAATCATCATGTACTTGAACATTTAGGTGGGGTAAAAGGAGGTTTCCCCCTCGAAGAGGCTTATTATCTGAAATTATCTCTTTTTCAAGGCATTGAGTACTTTTTCTGAGGTTTTTCTATGCTATATTGACATTTGGTCCTTAACATATGGTATCAAAACTCAAGGTCTTGGGGTTTCGCTACTACATCTGAGACACCTTGGAATTTTCTCTATAACTTTCTTTCTACAATGTTTCAAAAGGAACGTCTTGGAGGATATTTAGTAGATGGATCAAGGTATGTTGGGTTCAAAATTCAGCTCCTAAGGCTTATACTTTCGGAGATACAACCTGTACAAGATAGGGTTTTGGAATCATATTGAACTGAGTCATTGCAAAATTTTATGTATAAAATTTTTTCTGTAATGTGTCAAACACTGAACTCTAGAGGATATTTACAAAACTTAGTAAGGTATCTGTGGTAACAAGTTCATCTTTTGGGTCATCATAAATTTGTAGATACACCCTGTGTAAGATAGGGTATCGGACTAGTCCTATTGACTAGTCTCAATAAGGTGTTCCAAGTAAAACAATCATAACTTCTTCCTAGAGTATCCAAATTGAGTGGGAATGGTTTCATTGGATCATGGATAGTCTGTAGTATTTTTGGTGCGAGTTTCATAATTTTATATCAATTATTTTGTGCAGGGCACACTATACAAGTGACATCTCCTGGAAAGGCCAAAAATAGACAAGTTGTGGGGAAGTTGCCGTAAATTCCACTTGGCACATCCAATTTTGATTAGACCTGTGGCATTGTAGAGAAGAAATATCAGAGAACTACATAAAATAAAGTTTCATATACAGAAGTGCCGAAACTTGGGATATACAACAGAAGAAATATTGTCTAGAAGAACCACCTCAAAATCAAGGTTCAAAAGTGATACTTGGCCAACATGCCACCAAAAAAGGGAACTTCTACACCAAATAAGCCTCCAGAAAATCCTACTTGGACTCTTGATGAAGGT
>SNQJ01S0073310.1:30879-41491 GCA_010110895.2 Picea sitchensis | reverse complement strand
TTATTGAACTGTAAACCCCTTCAAGTACCTCAAGATGAGTAGTGGAGAGATGCATGGCCCCGCATGATCTGTTAAATTCAATTGGAATTTAAATCTGACGTCATAAATTTTCATATTCGTTCACCGCTCCATTATTGAACTCTGAATTTTTCGAGAAAAGGGCATTTTGAATTGGTCAGGTCATCACAGTAAAAGAAGCAGTTGGAACATCACTAAATTGAACACTGGCGCATTCGTTAAGTAGGCAATATGCACCCTGTGTTCATGTTCATGACATGACCAGTTATTGGTAAGATGATGTGTTATATTATAAAAGAGCTCAATAATTGTGCCAAACCTCTGAACGGCTCTAAGCTGCCTGCTGGCTGAGTACATAAATACGTTACCATCTGAGCAAATACACATTTCCAAAGTTACACAGATCCACTACTCTACTAGGATCTGATGCCATGTCCTCAAAGGCAGCACCACCGAGATCAACGTGTGTTTTTCCTGGGCTTTTGTCAGTAATCTCCAAACTCATGTACCTGCTGTCATTACAAAGCAGCGATGGCCGTGGGCGGGAGCAAGGTTGGCCCTTCGGTCTCCTGCGATCGCTGGGGAGAAGCAGCGATCGGCGTATGTCATCTAGGCTCTGGCAAACCCTTCTACACGGAAACCCTCTCCCACCACCCACTCAATCCTTCCGACGAAAGCATGCACTACTAATGATGTAGACGTGTTACTGACCAACATCAGGATCAATATACGTGTTCCATGATCACAACTGACACCTGGATCACTGCATGTATGCATTGATAGCACTGATACGTGCTCCACGATTATCACTGTCACAGATCACTGTATCTATACAACTAGCGCAGCCACAAAACCTGTGGCTGATCAACGCCGATAGGGTATTATAGCAAGCGAGTGATTGGAGGGGCGCTTGTTCGGGGCTTGGAAAGCGTTCAGGCATGTATGAGCGGAAGGTTGTTGAACGGATATTTGGTAAAGAATTTGGATGTTAACTGTTCAAAAAAATGTAAATAAAAAAAACATAAAAATATGTTAAAAAAAAAAAACATAAATAAAGTAAAAGAAAACCATAGTAAATAAACTAAAAAATCAAATCACAGTAAAGAAATTAAAAAATCAAAGCATACTATAAAACTAAACACAGTATAATATATAAATTTAATATATATATAGTTTTAGTGGATCTAATGGTTAAAAACATGTGTTTCATCTTAAAATTATAAAATTTTATCAATCAAACCAAAATATAATTATTATTGTTGAAGTTTTAAAAATAATATTTTCCAATAAAAATATTAAAACTAAGTATTTTATATTATAGCAAATTGAAAACATAATGAAACCCTAACAATATTTTCCACTAAATATATCAAAACTAATTATATTATTTATTATAATAGAAAAAAGAAAACCTAACTATTTAAACTCAATTAAAGCAAAATTTAAATACAATTTAAACAAAATAAAAACACAATTAAAATGAAAACATAATTAAAACCCTAACAATTTAAACACAATTAAAACAAAATAAACACACTTTAAACAAAATGAAAACAAGCGAATTTGGAAATTGTGATTTAAACAAACCCCTTCTCTACCTGGACACCCTAGTCCTTGGTCCTTGACACTAGCAGTACTTGAGAATCGGGTAGGAACTAAAATGTCTGTAATATTTTGTATCCACTCTCGACGGGTTTAGGTTCCTCTCCACGCTACTAAAATATCCCTCCTACCTAGTCTTTGTATCTCTTGAGCATTTGTGTTGAAGGGGAAAAGGGGAATGAGCGCAGTCTACTCTATGCAATGTAGTTTAAAATACTGCACACCAAATAGGATACGCGACAGAGTTCTCAAGATCACTGCGCAGTGCACAGAGTGCCAGATTGTTGCGCACTGTGAATACACACACTAAATAGAACGATTTACGAATGTAGAATATAATAGAGAAATAACACAAAAATTTGTCAGAAACACAAAATACTTGATATTAATGAACTTCAGCGCACTGCACTTGGATTACAAAATACAGTGACAAAATGAGCTTCGGCTCTGATACTTCTTTTGTCAACTCTTCAACTGTTGTTGGTTCTTGAACTACTTCTCTGCATCCCTCTCTCCTTTTCTCTATGTCTCTATCTATTCATTCATTGTTATAACTAAGAAACTCAGACTTATATAAACTTCCTTCAGAAGTTAAGACCGACTCAATATTTAACTCAACCATAATTATGACTGACTCTTCAACCACTTAATTTAATTCGGGAAGATAGAATTCGGCTTCATGTATAGTTCTCTTGCTTGCTAATTGACTTTTGAGTAAGTATGTGACTTTACACTCACAGACTTGTCAGACTGTCTGACTGACATTTTGACTATTGACAGATTTCGACTGACAAACAAATCGGCGACGACGTGAAGATCTTACTGACTTGTAATTACAATTTCCAACACTCCCCCTTAATTATAAATTGGTGGAGTTTACAAAAGAAAATAACATCAAAGTTTGAGTTTTCATTTTACTCTCACTCATCTGTTACTGCACAGACTCTCGGACTACTGTGCAGATGCTCAAATGCATCTCTTCCTAAAGCCTTTGTAAAAATGTCCACGATTTGTTCTTTTGACTTGCAAAACTCTAAGCAGATCTCTTTGTTATTCACCAATTCTCTAATGAAATGATACCTTGTATCAATGTGCTTGGTTTTCTTGTGAAACACATGATTATTTGATAACATGATGGTTGAATTGTTGTCACAGAAAATAGTAGTTGGTTCATGTTGTTCCTTCAACAAATCTCTTAACACCCTTCTCATCCATACTGCTTGACAAGTTGCGCTTGTGGCTACGATGTACTCTTCTTCTGCTGAAGAAAGTGTCACTATGGGTTGCTTCCTCGATGCCCATGATACCATACTTGTTCCAAAATGAAATGTGTACCCAAAGGTACTTTTCCTGTTATCAATATTGCCTCCACAATCACTGTCAGTGTATCCAATGAGTTTGAATTTTTTTGAAGTGGAGTACTTTATGCCAAAATCTTTTGATCCATTCACATATCACAGGATTCTCTTTCCTACTTTCCAATGTGTTTCTTTTGGAGTTTCCATGAACCTTGAGATTGGGCTCACTCCATACATAATATCAGGTCTTGTCATTGTTAGATACATAAGACTGCCTACCAGTCTTTTAAACAGTGTGGGATCCACTTTGGACCCTCTAACTTCCTTGCTTAGATTTAATCCTGTTATGATAGGTGTTGGTGCTACTTTTGAGTTTACCATATTGAATCTCTTCAATATTTCATGTGCATACTTGGACTGTGAGATAAATATACCAGTTTTGGACTGGTGCACTTCTATTCCCAGAAAATATCTTATAAGTCCCAAATCCGTCATTTCAAATTCATCCTTCATGACTGACTTGAACTTTTCTATGCCAAAATTACTTGTCAATATAATAGCATCCACATATAAACAAACAGTTAACACATTGCTTTTCTGATTTGATTTGATGTACAATGTTGGCTCATTTTCACATCTCTGAAATCCGTTCTGTGTGAGATAGGAATCTATGCAACTGTACCAATCTCTCGGAGCTTGCTTTAATTCATATAGTGTTTTCTTTAATCTGTATACATTGTTTTCTTGTCCTGGAACCTCATAACCTTATGGTTGTTCCACGTATACTTCTTCTTCTAAGTTTCCATTCAAGAATGTTGAATTTACATCCATCTGATAAACTGGCCATTTGTACTATGCGACAATTGCTAACACGGTTCTGATTGTGTCCATGCGCGCAACTGGTGCAAATGTTTCATTGTAATCAATTCCAAGTTGTTTTGTAAAACCTCTCACAACTAATATTGCCTTGTACTTCAATACTTTTCCTTCTGCACCTTGCTTGGTTTTATAAATCCACTTGACACTTATGACATCCTTATCATCAGGTACATCTACCAATTTCCATGTTTGATTATTCTCTATGCACCTGATTTCGTCATCCATGGCTTGTGCCCATACTTCCTCTTTGACAACTTCTTCAAAAGTTAATGGATCATCTATTTGTGAAAACAGAGCAAAGACTAAGAATGAATTTGTTGTGTCTTCATTATAGATGTCGCGCAAACTTCTTGTCTTTGTTGGTAACACACTTGCTAATGTTGGATCTGGCGAAGTAGAAGTATTCAGGCTGCTTGTTGGTATTTTCTACGCTCTAGGTGTGGACTGCGTACTTGCTATTCTTACGAGAGTATTGTAATGTACCAGATATAAAATGTATGCAGAACATAAATAAAATGCTAGAAATGGCAGAATAACAACAATATAACCACAACATTCACCACAATAGCACTGAAATGATAAGAGAATAATAACAAAAATAACACTTGAATCTGAAATCAATGTTCATGGGCCTCTTCGAGGGGGCAACCTCCAGTTGAGCAGAGCTCTATTACAATAATATCCAAGCTAGGGTTCTCATACCCTCGACTCCTATTTATACTAAAAAGAAGCATCTATAAGAAGATCCTTCTAGAAGCGAAAGATTCTATTAGGTCTTCTTACATCCGCCTTATTCTATTTTATTGAAAGACCTTATTAATATTGACCTTTATTACATTTGAATATATTGTTCTACCTATGTGCGGGTTAGGACCCTAACATGTCCACCCCCTTAAAAACAACCTTGTCCTCAAGGCTTGAGGTGAGGAAATTATTGCAGAATGGTAGCTGGTTCGCAAGTGGCATCTGTTGGAGTTGTATCTTTCCACTGGACCAACACTTCCTTGATGGTTCTTTGATGTAGGCGACGCTCACGCTGGTCCAAAACTACTTCTGGATATAGCCAAATGGATCCTTCTTCAACTAACTTTGGAAGGCTGGTTTGAATTTGGCACTTAGCTCCAATCACCTTCTTTAAGCATGAAACATGAACTTAGCTCCAATCACCTTCTTTAAGCATGAAACATGAAAAATAGGATGTATCTTTGAATGGCTGGGCAAAGCTAACTAATAGGCTACTTGTCCACACGCTTGAGAATGGTATAAGGACCATAACATTTGGGCACCATCTTCTGACAATGCTTGGCCTTGAGGGAAGTTTGCTTGTAAGGTTGCAGTCGAAGAAACACCTAATCTCCTTCTGCAAATTGACGTTCAGAGTGACCTTGATCTGCTTGTTGCTTCATGCGATTATGTGCCATGACCAAATTCTCTTTGAGTGTACGAAGAGTAGCCTCTCGAGCTGTAAGTGTTAGGTAAACTGCCTGGACCTTTGAGGCACCTGGTAAGTATGAGAGAACTGAAGGTGGCTTCTATCCATATACTTTTTCAAAATGAGTCATGCGTGTAGATGTATGGTATGAAGTGTTGTACCACCATTCAACTAGGGGTAACCATTGAGCCTATTGATTTTTCTTTTCCGAGGCAAAACACCTCAAATATGTTTCCAAACACTTGTTGACAACTTTCGTTTGGCCATCAGTCTAGGGATGATAATCCGCGCTGAGATGCAATTCGATGCCTTGTATCTTGAAAAATCCTTGCCAAAAATTGCTTGTGAAAGTTGGGTCGCGATCAGAAACAATAGAGTGCGACATGCCATAAAGCTTGGAGACCCGATCCATGGAAATTTGGGCCACCGTGGATGCTGTAAATGGGTGTTGAAGGGCATCGAAATGAGCATACTTGGAAAGGTGATCAACAACCACCATGATGAATGATTTTTTCCCGATTTGGGTAAGATGGTAATAATATCCATAGAGATATCCTTCCAAATAGCAGGTGGAATCGGGAGCGGTTGCAGTGTGCCTGGAGATTTGACTATTTATCACTTGTTGCATTGACATACATCACATTTAGCGACAAAATTATGAATGTCCTGTTTCATGCCATCCCATAAAAAGGAACGTTTGACCCTATCATAGGTTTTGGTGAACCCGGAGTGTCCTGCTGTGGGTGTAGCATGAAGCTCAGAAAGTACCGTGGATTTAAGCTTTAATTGTTTACTTAAATACAAATGGCCTTTGTATTGAAGTTCATCATGGAGCCAAGAGTAACCTGGGGAAGCTGGAGCATTGGACTACAATTGTTGGATCAGCTGCGAACTTTTGGGATCTTGTAGCCATTCCTGGAGAATGACTTGGAGCCAATCTAGGACAATGAATGAAAGAGAAAAAAGGGATCCTTCATCTTCATATTTGTGGGAAAGTGCATCCGCAACCACATTGTCTTTGCCTTTCTTGTAAATGATCTCATAATCATATCCAAAGAGCTTAGTCACCCATTTTTGTTGTTCTGGGGAGGAAATGCGTTGTTCTAGAAAATACTTGAGGCTTTGATGGTCTATATTAATTTCGAAATGTTGCCCCAATAGATAAGGGTGTCACAGATCAACGACATGAAAAATAAACAACATTTACTTTTCATAGATGGATTTTCCGAGTTTCTTTTAGATAGTTGCTTGTTGGTAAAGGCTAAAGGTCGACCCTCTTGCATAAGGACAAGACCAATTCCTTTCCTTGAGGCATCACATTCAAACACAAAGGTCTTTGTGAAATCGGGAAGTGTGAGGAATGGAGTGGGGCACATGGCCATCTTCAAGGTTTGAAAAGCTTGAGCAGTGGCTGGAGTCTAGGTGAAAGAGTTCTTTTTGAGGAGAGCAGTGAGAGGTGCTACAATCTTCCCATAATTCTTAACAAACTTGCGATAATATTCTGTTAAGCCCAGAAATCCATGCAAGCTCTTAAGAGTCTTTGGGTGAGGCTAGTCTTGCATAGCTTCAATATTTTTAGGATCCACCCTGACGCCATCCTTGCCAACCAGATGACCCAAGTATTCTACTTCTGAGGTGCCAAAAGCACATTTAGACTGTTTCAGGAAAAGTTGGTCCTGAGAGAGTAGATGGAGAACTCCATCCACATGAGCAAGATGGTTTGTCTAGGTTTTTATATAGATGAGGATATAATCAAAGAAAACTAAGATAAAATGGCGGAGAAAAGGACGAAATACATGATTCATGAGGCTTTCGAAGGTGGAGGGGGCATTACACAAGCCAAAGGGCATGACCAAAAACTCATAGTGGCCCTCATGAGTTCTAAAGGCAGTCTTCGGAATGTTTGTCTCTTTCATACGTATCTGGTGGTAGCCCGAACGAATATCCAGTTTAGTGAAGAATTGGGTGCCACTCAATTCATCCAGGAGGTCATCAATGACAAGAATGGGGAATTTTTCTTTGATAGTAAGTTTGTTGAGGGCACAGAAGTCAGGACACATTCACCAAGAACCTTCTTTCTTTAGAAGCATGACCACAGGAGAAGAGTAGGGGCTCCTACTAGGGCGGATAACGCCTTCATTAAGGAGTTCCTGGACCATTTTCTCAATTTCATTTTTTTGGGAAAAGGGGTGACGATACGGACGAATATTGGGAGGAAGGCTTCCGGGTACAATGGGAATGGAATGATCATGAACACCACGGGAAGGAGGGATTCCTTGGGGAGTGGAAAAGACTAATTGATGTGTAGAAAGAATGGCTTGGAGGTCTTGCGGGACTGAGGGTGTCTTTGTTGCTTGTATGGCATGAAGTTGGGCGATAACACCAGAATGACCTTTTTTGAGTAGTTTTTCCATGCAATGGGAACTAATGATCTCAAGTGAACCGACGGTGATGCCTTGGAACTTATATTATTGGCTCTCCTGGTCGAATTGCATGGTTAAGTCTTTAAAATCCATGAGAATGGGACCCAAAGTCCTTATCCAGTCTGCACCCAACACAGTGTCACAACCTCCCATGTCGATATCAAACATATGGGATTTCAGGTGGTAGTCACCAATTTGGAGATGCACATTTTCACAAAGCCCTCCACATTTCATGGAACCACCATTGGCAATCATGATTTGGAAATTATTGATGGCATGGATGTAGCAATGAGTTTCTTGGGCAATGCGGCGATGAAAAAAATTATGGGTGCTGCCACTATCAACCAGAATAATGACCTTTTGATGCTTGATGTAACCGATTAAATTGAGGGTTTGGGGAGCGAAGAAGCCATTGAGAGAATTGAGGGAAATGACCAGTTCTACTTCAGGGGGGTCTGAGGGAGGGGTTATGTCAGTGGATTCAGGTGACTCAGACACAAGGGGAGTTTCTACATCATCTTCCAAAATATCCTCGGAGATGGCGATAAAAAACTTTTGGTATTTATACTTGTGGCTCGAGAAATATTTGTCATCACAGTTATAACAAAGGCCTTTAAGTTGGCGTTCAACAATTTCAGCCCTAGTCAATTTTTGGATCTTTAGTGGAGAAGAGGGAGTAGTGGGCAGGGATTATTTTAAGGATGGAAATTTATTATAAAATGTATAACCTTGGCGAATCTTACTAATCCTTCATATGCCAATTATAAATATTTGGCGATATTTTTGTAAAAATATTCAAATTTATATGGATTTAATATAGTTTGTATATTTTTTTAGCGATTTTTAAAGTAAAATAATTTTATCCTATAGAATTTGGGCGAATTATTTTTAGAATGGAGAATCCTTTTTTGGGAAAACCATGGAAAATTAGCCCATGAGAGAAATTTAGCCCCTAAATTCATCCTTGGTAGTGGGATTTACTGGTTTAGGGCAAGGGATAAAGGAGGGTTTTTGGTTTTGAGAGGATACAACATGTTGTGCTTATTTATCTCTTTTAGTAGCCTCCACCCAAATCTGAGGCCGATCCATGAGGACATGGGCCCGAATCTCATCCTTGAGGCCGCTGATAAAACACTCTTGGAAAAAGGCATCAAACATGCCCTCTGTTCTAAAATCCAGGTGCTCAAAGGCAGCTATAAAGTCTTCCACTATTCCTAATTGTTTCAACTTTGTCAAACGACCCAAATGGTTGGTGTCACTATCAAAGCGTTCATAAAGCTCTGCCACAAAGTGTGTCCAAGCAATATACCCTTGACGGGAAGTTTTTCTCCATTGCCACCATTGTCATTGTTCTTGATCTAGATGGAGAACACCATAGTGGAGTTTGGCCAAGTCATCTGTAATGTCGTATAAAGAGAAATAATGTTCCATTTGGGTTACCCAACCAATGGGGTCCAAGCCATCAAATTTGGTCACATCCACCTGCGAAAGGCGTAGGTCATGTTGAAAGTGATGGTTGTGAAAGTTATTGGAATGAGAGGAATGGTCACCTTCAGGATGTGGAGGTGAGGAAGAGGAAGAGTTATCTGTAGGGATATGTAGTTTGGTGCAGAGTGCCGAAAATACTGATTCAAGCTGGGTGGTGAGGTCTTGTTTGATTTCCTCCATTGAGGACTGCATGGTTGTATTGATGGTTGCAACAATGACACTGAGTTGTTTCACTTCTTTTTGGGTTTCGATGAGACCAGATTGCAAGGTGTTGAAACGAGCTTCCAAGTCTTGGCTACGGGTATGGGCCATGAGGATGGGGGAACTAGAAAGGAGCGGGTGGGGTCAAAAATTTTGCCGAAAAATGATATGGATGAATGTGATAAGGGAGAAGAGATGAATCCAATGGAATAGGTCTCAAATAATGGTGAAAAAAATTCTAGACTTAATTTTTTATTTTTTTTACATCGATGGAGTTATACTCCGGTCTGAAGAATACTGCAGAGAGGAAATGCCCAAATGCTTAACCAGAAAGAAATGTGTATTTACTTAGAAGCCCGAACACACTTGCATGACAATAGATCTTGTCTGTATTCAAAGGGTTAGGTATTCAAAGGTTCTACAAACAAGGGTTTGCCCTGTGTTATAGCTCTCTGATATACATGCGGTGTCCAACAATAGTACTTGGTCCAATATCTCAGGGTACTAACTAAGGAGGATAGACCGTACCCTTAGCCGTACTACCCGACTACCTAGGTACTAGAGAGTATCTTCCCGAGTGTTGTTCTTGGTGACACTATAACAGTTAGGTGGTCGATCGGTTTATCTAAAGAGGGCTTTAGGTAATCTAGGTTGATCTGTACACAGGTGTTCTCTGATGAGCTACCACTCGAAGGGGTACCAACATGGGTTAAGGGTGGCCAACATATGTGCGCTTAAGTACCACTTGTATTTCCTGTGTGTATGAATCCCTCAACCACGGGTTTATGCATGTAACAATAGATATATGTGGCTTAAAGACATTGGAATACGTCTCTACCCTGAAATTTTTTTTAACCCAGACTTTCTGCCGAGGAAAGTGCTCTGATACCACTTATAATGTACCAGATATAAAATGTATGCAAAACAAAAATAAAATGCTAGAAATGGCAGAATAACAACAATATAATCAGAACATTCACCACAATAGCACTCAAATGATAAGAGAATAATAACAGAAATAGTGCTTGAATCTGAAAGCAATGTTCACGGGCCTCTTCGAAGGGGCAACCTCCAGTTGAGCAAAGATCTATTACAATAATATCCAAGCTAGGGTTCTCATACCCTTGACTCCTATTTATACTAAAAATAAGCATCTAGAGGAAGATCCTTCTAGAAGCGGAAGCTTCTATTAGGTCTTCTTACATCCTCCTGATTCTATTTTATTGAAAGGCCTTATTAATATTGACCTTTATTACATCCAAATATATTGT
>SNQJ01S0073310.1:0-24914 GCA_010110895.2 Picea sitchensis | reverse complement strand
TCATGTACTAGAGCTTCTTCATTTTGTTCTAGTAGTCTATACAGATTTCCTTCACAACTTCCAATAACCCTAGCATCCTCTATGCTGGAATTCTTATGCCATGATAACACCTTTCCATCCATGAAGGCTATTATGTTTCCTTTATCTTCTAAACATGATATTGATACAAGATTCTTTTCTAAACCAGGTACATATAAAACATTTCTTAAGTGAACACAACTACCTGATTCTAACTTGACGGAGGCTTGTCCAAATCCTTCAATGGGGTAAGTGCTTTTGTCTACAAGCTCCACTTTGTACGATGTCTTTCTCTCATTTATATTTGAGAGTCTGGCTTGATCTCCTGTCATGTTCATGGAAGCTACACTATCGACTATCCACATGTCATCTTCAATCGTCCCAGTAAGTGCTGAGTAATGTAAAAGACTGATTGTTTCACACATGTCTTCGGTTGACTGGTAACTGGTCATGCCTTGATCCAAAACTTCAACTTTGTCATTTCTGTCTTCTGAGAGAGCCAAGAGGTGTGCTAAGTTAGGGTGCATCTGAATATCTTCTTCTTGAGCGAGATGCTCCATCACAAGGTGCCGGATCGAAGATTTAAGGTTTTTGCAACTGCTTCTGCTAGTAACCCTAGCTGCAGTGTTTTGGAAGTTGCTCCTACTAGTAACCCTAGAGACAGTTCCTCAGTGAGCTCAATATCCTAGCGGCTATGTTTCCTTCTAGCGTTTTAGGTTGAATGAAGGGGGTGTGGGCCCATAACCTGTTAGAATATAGAAGATTGTTCTCGTTTTACCATTGACGATACCCTCGTCACCCAACCATAGGCCGAAGCCACCCTCCGAGCACCTTGACCTTGACAGAGAAGAGAATCCTGGTAGAAATACAATAGCCAAGAGAGGCTAATGCACCAAGCAAGAATAGAAACCAAGATGATCAGATAATCCCACCCAGAGGCTAGTGCACACCTTCCCAGAGACTTGCGGACAAGCTTCTACTGCACCTGCGCAGATCTAGTTCTCTCTACAACTGCTGAGATATGGATAATGAGAACTGGTGCCCTATATTTATAGTAGTTTGGGTAGTTTTACTGGGGCTAACTTCTCCTTCTGGGTACTAATAAATTCATTTTAAATATATTTTTTCAACCAACAACTTATCTAGGGTTTCCTTCATTTCTTTGCTTCCTTCCAGAATATTCTAATCTCATCATAGGTCACAATAGAGGTTCATACCTCCCGAATCTACCATAATATTAACACTCCATTGTCGCCAACTTGAGCTTGGTCCCACCATGTACAGGATCAAATACAACCCCATCATCAACATCGTCATTCCACCATTGCTCCTCCTCTTCTCTATTCCACCATCGCTCATCTTGAAGAGAAGATGGAATTGAATTAAACACACAAGAGGAATGATCTACACCTCAGATGATCAACTCAAAATTTCTTTCTTTAATTGATTTGCCAAGAAGATATATATACACAATTCTTTCTTGGGAAAGATTTAGAGAAACCTTGAGAAAAATGTAGACAGAACTATCTCGAAGTAGATTTACTCAATCAATTTCACATTTCTTATAGAGTGTTCTCTAACTACCTCATTTATGAAATTATCTCCCTACAAATTATATTTCCTTCCACATGGTCATATTGGTACCCCAACCAAATCTATTCTCTGAATCCACTTATCAATGATATTCAACACTAATTTAGAAAAGATGGAGTCACTAGCAAATTCTTTGAAGTGAATGAAATCATGATTGCTATTAATTCCTTGAAGATGCATAATCACCAATATGGACAAAATCACCTTTGTTCTCCATATCTTATTGTTCTTCTCACCCGAGAGTTTGATCCATGCCTACTTTCTCTTAGTTTCTTCTTGAGATGCAACAACATTGTTCTGTTGAATTCATCTTCTCCTTAGAAAACAAACTCAATGCTTCCCTTAGGAATGTTCACTTTGGTCTCAATCTTTGTAACATTTTCTCGTTCACCCCTTTTTAATGGAGGATGTTGACACATTTTCTCTTTCTAAAACTAACAGTTGAAATACACCAATGAAACTAGAAATTCATGGACATGAATGTGATTTAACTTTGGCCATACACAATGATGTAATATAATCACAATCACCATGAATAACATTCGAATGCCTAATTACATGGTGAAAAATTGTTAGTTCTTCCAATTTTCAACAATGGTTATATTCCCCAACTTATAACCTTTCACTAGAATGAATCATGAATATTCAAAGAATACATCTAAGGAGGCTAAAAATCTTAATTGGATATTAAACTGATCTAATGAAATTTAATAGGGAAATTAACTTCTTGTCTGAAGCGAACATTAACATCTACCCAAGTTGCAGGAAGCGAACATTTACATCTATCCTAGTTGCACAACAGGGAATCTATTGCTGGTTTTGCACATACTTGACATCTTTGTTAAGTTCCACCATAATATATTGTCCTTAACAATCCAGTAACCACCTATGTATTTGCATGTCTAATTTCGACTATGGTTACAAAAAATGATCAAATGTCTTTGAAAATTGAAATTTTCCTCAATATTGTTGTTCTAATCCAACAATCTTCCAGGCACAAGTGAAAACAACCTTTACAAAGATATCTCTATTCTATTTGGACTCAAATTTATAATATTTCATAAAAGACGAACATTTTCTACAATCAAATATATAATCAAAGTATGAAGTTTGTCCACAATCACAATTCAATTTTAAACTAGTGAATGAAGTAATTATTATTCTATAGGTAGAGAGCCTACATAATAAATCTCCACTCCATATTAATTTGTACATTAGTGCCTCAAAAGTGAATGCATGCCATGACCTCCTTCGTAATGTACATGGAATTGTCTACCACAAACAACAAATGCAACCGGCCAAACATCACCAACCTCAATTTTCAATACACAATGATGGAATGTGAAATCTGTACACATCATAGAAATAGCTAAGGTATCTTGCATCAGTCTAGTGGTGATCAACAACATAAAAAAAAAAAAGACAAGACAGTAGAGAACATAATCCATAAGTTAAGTTTTCTTCCCAAAAGATTGTCAATAAACCCCACATTCGGTGCCCACTAACATACACAGATAGAAAATGAGAGGATTGCAGGCACATTGAAAGTTACCGCTCATCCTGGCCAATGTGTGGCTTCCACACACTTATACATCTCTTTTAAGAGTACAGGGCCCACGAACAAACTACACCACGCAATATGGAATATTGCATGAGAGACTAGAGTCAGTATGTGTGACTGCACTCGAGGGGTAGGAAGAATTCATCTATAGTATCTTAGATTAAAATGGATTATTATTATTTAATGTTGTAATGTATGGTATTTATGTGCAAATTTTAAAAATATCTTACAAAGTCTTCATATCATAAAGGTTGATTGTTCAACACCCATGTGACACTCAAAGTTGGATTCCATTAATTCATTTTTGAAATCGTTTGTTTTCACCACCAATCAATAAGAAATAGGTTACATAGAGATTCCTCAAATGAGTGATACATTTTATAATTATTGCATGGATAGTTTTAACAAAATTCTATATCAAAGGAGCCTATGATGGATTCTATTCACTTTGGTTCAGGGTTGGTTGATGGTGAAATAAGTTTAAGAGAGGGAATTGATAGCATGCAGGGAGTAGTTTCATATATGTACAAATATGTCAGTTAGACTGTGTGGTCCATAGGCTTAGGAGATTACTTGTGTGTTAGGATTTTATAAAGTGAAACTGTGAAACATTAATTGTGTTTACCTTACCTATGTGAAGTAATGGAAGTGTGTCTGGCAATTTGAAAAACTATAGCATAGTGAACTTGAAGACTTATTCGACTGCACTACCCGCCCTTAAAAGTTGCATATGTTTGTCCATCCACTAGACATCTCCATGGAATAACCTTTGGGTAATTGAAGTAAATGATGGTCTCTCAATTTTTTAACCCTCGATACTCGATTTTTATCCTTGGCCTCGATGTTTATGCACAACCTTGATACCAACCCTAGTTTGCTTGAATGGAGCCCCTACGACCTTCAAACCACGATCTTTAAAAATGGATGGACCACATATGAAAAGTGTCTTGTATTATTCTACAGAGGGTTATGCTCGTCCCTTTCTAACGTTAGTATTTTCATGTGACAAGCAATCTGAATCAAAGTTTCAAACTGAATAATTCACTTGTTGAATCAAATTTATGAATTTCCATACTATTTGGCCAAACTTGGTAACTAGGATTTTTTTGTCCCCACTAAGTTATTCCAAAATCCAATGCAACATTGTTTGAAACTTAATATCCTATGTCTTGGTATTCATATTTGTGCAATAGATATTTCAGGAAGCATTAGGGATCTTAATGAATTTTTATTAAGTAGAAAAAATGAATTGTGTAACTTCAACTCTAGTTCTTAGATACAACCACCTATTGTAGTACGAACTATGATGCATGTATTTTAATTATGTGTTTATGATTTGAATCAATGATAATGTGATCTAAATTTCCTTACTACCAACCCCAAGACCAACCCTACTTGGTCTAATTTTGTTAGGGACCTAACCTCCCTAACCCATCACATAGGTAGAATAATATATTTTCCATGCAATAAAGCACGACATTAGTTAATAAGGCCTATTTAAAAATGTGATCAAGTCTAATGTAATAATACTTAATAGAATTTCCCACTTATAGAAAGATATTCATCTAGAATGTTCCTTAGAAGATAGAATTAGTATAAATAAGAGTAGGAGGCACGATAAAGTATTGTCTTGAGAATTATTGTAATCGATAATTTCTCTGCTAGAGGTTTCCCTCTCGAAGAGGGAAGTGAACATTATTTCCTATCAATAAAGGTATCATTTTTTGGTGTTTTGGTTCTCTACATTTTGTTGTTTTTCCAGTAATTGTTGCCATATTTTTGTTTTCCGCTATTTATAATACATCTCCTACCTAACAAGTGGCATCAAAGAACTTTCCTTTATGGAAAATGTGGGAAATGTTTTTCTAGGGTAGAGGCGTGTATTGTCAGTGCCTTTAAATCACAAATGTCTCTCATTCAATGAGTAAAAGTGTGGTGGGGAAGACTATACACATGAAATATAGACAGTTTCACGGGGTTACTTAGAAACAAACGCCTCACCTTGTTGGAAACCTATGTAACCGCTATTGGTACCCTTCAAATAGTTGATCCGGATGGATATCGATGGCCACCTACCTATTCCACAATATTGAAAAGCAATTTTCCATCTTGGCATTTTTTCGAGAGTTTTTCGAGTTCCAAACTTCCGGGGCCATTTTGAGGCCCTAAACGACATTTTTTGGGGATTTGGGCCCCAGGTGAATATTAAAGGCACTGACCCGGGCCAGTCGAAAATCGTTCTTCTTGATTATACCTTTCCAATAGTGTATCGAGTGCCCCAAACATAGATCATATGAAAAATTTACACCCGTGGGAAGTTGACATATCAACTACCCCCATCGGGGCCCGCAAACCTTTTGTCTTTTCATCTTCCGGGGTTAGGGTTTTGGATTTTACTTATGTTAAAAAGGCCTTTGGAGCCTCATTGTAAGAATCATCTTCTTGTGAATGCAAGTAGCCCTCACATCTCTTCTTAGAGATAAGCTGCCACCATTCTAGCGAGTCTTTCACTCTGTATTTTTACAGTCTCTGTACATTTATTTCATTACTAGAAATCGTGTATTACTATATTTCTCTATTTATGGAAATATTTATGTGTATTTCATTGTAGTATCTATGCTTTCATTTCATTCTAAAAAATAATCTGGATCAGTGGTATCAGAGAAGGCTGTTCTTGATCGTTTTTTAGTGCATGTCCCCGATGAGGTTCGAGTATATCAAGTTGGGTCTCAATCTTGTATTTCTTGAGGAAAATCGCTCTCGCATGCCGAATAAACCTTCCATTGTAGAAGAAAATAAAAATGACAGAGCAGAAGATTCTATTAATTTGTTGCTTGAGCAAGCTCTCACGTGACAGACAGACAAAATGATGGAGAATTTTTCCCACATCCTTCAACGCTTGCCGATAAAAACATGCACGTCTTCATCAAGCAACCACTTTGGAGGTACCTCTCCTTTCAAGGTACAAGTTAATTTTGATATTCCCATATTTGAAGGACAGATAGATGCAGATTCCCTAGAAAAATGGTTAAATCTGCTAGAAGGTTATTTCTCTGTTCATAACTTCTCTGACAGGAAAAAGATCACCTTCACACTCCTTAAGGATCTCCCCCATGCAAAACATTTGTGGGAAACTTACTAGGAGAAAAGTTCCACAGAGGAGTTTGGAATATATGGGGTTGAGCCCACTTGGGATGTTTTTGTGGATGCGGTAAAGGAACAATATTACCTTGTTGGCAACTATGAAGACCGGTACATGAGATGGACCACACTTCAGCAACAGAGGGGCCAAGTAGTGTCGTATTTCACCAATGCATTCCATACCTTGCGCACCAAGATGGGTATCAAAGACTCCGAGTGACATTTGGTTCAGAAATACTGCGGGGCTCTACACAAATACATCCAAACTGAAATGGATTTTTTGGATATCTCATCACTCGGTGCTGCGTATCGGTATGTTATTAAAATTGAGTAGAAATTTAAGAACCAAAACAAATGGGAGTTCGGATCTACAAATCTGAAACAACCAAAGTATGAGAAACATGACCCTAACAAACAACTTCTTGAAAACCATTCTAAGCCACAGGAAAAGAAGGGTCATGGAAAGACGAAGAAGGACACCAAAAAATGGTGTGATTTAGAAAAAATCCCCTAGAACAACACCGATGGATGTCGCTCAAAATAGTCATGGTGACTGTGATCAAAGACAGGGAGCCAAACCCTGATTCAGAATCTCATTTTGAAAATACTGGTAAAAGAAAAATCATTGATGCAGACCCCACTGCTATTTTCGTGACCACATCAATTCAACCAGAAGAGCTAATAGATCCTGAAGAGGGGGAGCTCCTTTTTCATTCACATATGTGGATGAAGGGGACCCTATTTCATTTTATTGTTGATAGCGGAAGCCAAAAGAACCTCATCTCAACAGAGGTCATCCAACAGTTGGGTTTGTCGACAACACCACACCCGCAACCATACAACATCGGGTGGCTTCTCCAGGGAAAATATCTATGGGTCATCCTAGAGTGTCGATTGTCATATGACATACAACCCTTCAAGGATGAGGTATTATGTGATGTTTCTCCACTAGATGTCTGTGATGTTCTCTTAGGCCAACCATATATGTGGAAGTTGCATGCTATCTATGAGTCCCGACCCCGTAGTGTCATTATTACTTTGGGGGGTCATCTCTACAGGATACCAGAGGTAGTTCCAACTACCATTCCACCTAAATAGTGCTGGAAAGTAGTATCTCATACTACAAAATTTAGCTTCTTCATAATCTATTCAAAAGGTGAACAAAAGGACATTGCAACCACTATAACCTCGCCCCAAAAACCTTCTATCCAACAAAAGCAGGTCGACAAGATTGCAACAAAGCACAAATATTCCTTCTACACATAGTCCTCTCATGTAGCTCGACTGGTTGAATAGACTCAGCCTCGCCAACATTAGGTTCATTACAACCTTCCATAAACCAAGTAGTGCGATGTCTCCAGTAAGGAAAGCAACTCACCAAGATTCAGATTCAACAAACGGTTCCCCCTCTCCCCAGGGAACTCAACACAATGGAAACCATTGCTTCCTAAGGAGGAAGGATTTATCCAGGTGGATATCGATGGCCACCCACCTATTCCACTGGATCGAAAAAAAAAATTCCATTTTGGAAATTTTTTGGGTTCCAAACATCTAAAGTCATTTTGAGGCCCTAAATGACGTTTCTTGGGGATTTGGGGCCCAGGTTCCTACCAAAGTCTTTGACCTGGGCCAATCGAGAATCATTCTTCTCAATTAGACCTTTATAACAATGTATCGAGCACCCAAACGAAGATCATATGCAAAAGTTACTCCCCCGGAAACTTGACGTATCAACTACCCCCATTGAGGCCTGCAAACCTTTTGTCTTTTCATCTTTCGGGGTTAGGGTTTTGGATTTTACTTATGTTAAAAATGACTTTGGAGCCTCATTTTAACAATCATATTCTTACGAATGCAAGTAGTCGTCACATATCTTCTCAGAGATAAGATGCCACCATTCTAGCAAGTCTTTAACTCTATATTTTTACAGTCTCTGTACATTTCTTTCATTAATATACATCGTGTATTACTGCATTTCTCTATTTTTGGCAATATTTATGTGTATTTCATTGTAGTATCTTCGCTTTCATTTCATTCTAAAAAATAATCCAGATCATTAGTACCGTATCAGAAATAATATGTACACAATGATCACTCCCACATACCATCAGGTATATCAGGAGTCCCATAGGTCTCCTGAAATGATCTCTAGATCAATCGATCGAATGCCTAGCTGATATGGGAACACAGAGAATAGTGCTCAGGAAAATTCCCTCTAGTACTTGGATAATTGGGTAGTAAAACTAAGAGTATAGTCGAGCCTTCTTAGTTGGTTCCCTAAGATATTGTCCTGAGTACTATTGTTTGAACCTACATGTATATCAGAGAGTTATAGCATAGGGAAAACACTTATCTATAGGAACCCTGTAAACCCTAACTGATCCAAATAGGATTCGACAAGAACAATTGGCTATCAACACAAGCTCTAATATGATCACCAAAGATAAATTTTTAGGCTATGGTCGATGAAGGAGATCAACTTGTTGGTGTGAAGGGCCCCATGCTATCATGATTGATGTCCAATTTTGTATGTAATGCATGTAAAGTCTGACACTATATTGGTGTATAAAATAAATAATGAGATGTTCATAAGACCTTTTCCACATGTGATAAAAGAAAAAATATAAACAATATAAGGAGAAGAGGACTAGAGAGAAGTTGAAGCATTAGGGACACCTGACCTTCCATCTATCATCGTGGTCAACTCAACATTCTATATCACATTTCCCCATAATCAGAGAGGGATTCTTTAGCTGTGAATTATGTAGAGAGGATGCTTAGATGTCATTGAGGAGAATATAGATGTATTAGGGAGTCTATAACTTGCCTATTGCTGAATAATAAAGATTCTATATGAAGCCAAAAGAATGTTGGATTTCTCATTTGGGTTTCCATGATAAATTATGAGTTTATGTGTGATGATTGTTGTGGTTGCATTTGTTTATGAATGATAAATGGTGTGCATTGTAGTTTAATGGTCGTCTATGTATGTTTTAGTGAAGATAAATTTATGTCATTTCGGATGAGCTTGTTTTATGTTAACATGATCCTCGTGGGTCAATAAACCAAACTAAAAAAGGTAAAATCATGAAGGTGGGTAACACTTTTGTGAGAATCGGGTCTCCAAAATTCCTAGTGACACTTTTTCGGCCGAACTAATAATTGTTTCGGTTGAAAGAAACATCTTTTCGGTCAAACCGTTAGAATTCAAATCAAACGATACCGTGATGATGGCCTCGACTGTCATGTACAATATTATCTAGATGGATTTTTTTTTACGGTAATTTTTTTTTGGCCAAAAGAAGCCTGACATATTTTTTCCTAGGTGACATAGTTTCGACTGAAATATATTTTGGCTGAAAGAATATTTCAGATAAATAATTTTTTCGACCGAAAAAACCTTTCGGCCGAAAACTGTTTTATATATCCCCCGCACATCATTCATATCACACTTTTCCAAAGTGTTGGTTGGTGGTTGTTGTTGGTAATTGCTGCTGGCGGTGGTTGCTATTGGTTGTTGTTGGTTGCTATGAGTTGTTTTTGGTTGATGTTGTTGGTTGTTGTTTCCCATTGTTGTTCATTGTTGTTGCTTCAGGTTCCATGTAACCACTAAAACCTTTCCACAATGAATTAAAATTTAATTTATTCTTATGTTTAATGTTTTAGGAGGTGGACAGGGTCGAATTCATCCTATCCATGTACAAGGACAGGGCGGAAACCTTTCCCCAATTAATTAAAATTTAATTTATTCTTATTTTTTTTTGTTTTAGGGGGTGGACATGGTCGAATTCGACCTTGCCCATGTACAGGGACATGCCCGAATTAGGGCATGTCCCTATACATGGATAGGGCCGAATTCGGGTCTGTCCCTATACATGGACATGGACGAGTTATGAATCTAAATAAGCCACCTATTACTACCATTGATTTACTAATAAATATATGGATTGTAATAAGAAGTTAATTCGTAATATTGATCTAAATAGTAATGACTAGAATACTAGTACCTATGAATGAGCTAGTGTGATTATTGTAATAAAAGCAGTGAAAGCTTAGTAGCAATGTAAGAGTAATGAAAATCATATAGAATGATTAAATATTTATTGTTGTAGAAAGTACATGTATATTTGATATAAGTAATGGTGATGATACTATTATCCATGTTACATAAGATCTTACTAAACAAATCAGTGTAATCGATTGTATTACTAGTATAAGGTTAATACGGGTCAATTGTTACCATTATAACTATAATTTCCCTTTGATTTCCATAGGTATTTATATTCCAAACATTACAGTAATGCTATATCACACATTAAGGTATATAATCTTATCACACACAACTTACATGTACTAACTAATCTCAATATTACTACCCTTTTGTTATTGTATACCCATATTGAATCAAATCACATTGCCTTTATATCATAGGGAATAAGTGTCACCAAGTTGGTTATAAGGGTTAGGCTTTACTCGGATTAATATGTCACACTAGTATTAATACCATGATTAAGCTCTATGTAATCTGATACTATATGTATAAGTAATGTCAAGTCTAACCAATACAGTAATGAATATGATGGATCTATTACTCTTATTACGTATTACTAACACCTCTTGTTACATATTACAGATCTCTAACTAGTATATGATGTTTATATAAGTAAGCTATGTTTACCTATGAATACCATTGGTCTCTATTCAAATACATAATTGTTTCCATTAACTTGATATGATGTAATAAGAAAAATAGTTGTAATATTGATAAAAGCTAACCATATTTTCATAATTAGAGTGACTCTCGTTAATAATTCTTTATTCATTACAAAGAGAAGTTGGTTACATATTATACATTACTAAGCAGAGTACTAATCCCATTAAGAGGATGTGTAACTACTGGTTATATCTTAAGAGTGATAAGCCATGTTGTATACATGATCCTTGGATATTAGTAAGCTTACCTTATATTTATAACCACTTAAACACATGAACAAAGACCATTCATATTAGTGAAGTATAATAACCACTACTATTGGAATACAACTCTTATACTCTCCATGTTTGGTCATCGAAATCATATAGATCTAAGTGTTATCAAACCAATACTACTTGTATTCAATAACCAAGCAATCTACTAGTCTGAGTACACTTACCTGATATCATGTTAGGATAGATCATTATCTTGTTACTATCATTACATCTTCAACAAGTATCAACACCATGTAACTTGATGAGATTCACTTACCATAACTAATAGAATTGGTTCATATTGGTCACATAACTGAATAGGTAAAACTTCTACATAGGGTATAAGACAAACCAGCTTGATAACACTAATTCAATACACACACTATGCTAATCATACTAGTATAGTAGCATTGTTAGTAATCAATAGCTTAACCAACCTAATAGACTAGTGATTCCATATGTGACCTCTGTATTGGACTTTGAATGTATAGGTAAGAGATAAGGTTATATAATGATGATCAATCTACTAGTCAACTTCATACCCTTATCAATAATTTAAATATTGTAACTGCAAAGAGTATTCTATTTATTATTGAGTTATTATTCATTAGATCAATTTACTTTGGTGGATTGATCATGTCGGGCATTGTAATTCACCAAAACCCCTTTTTTGGATTGGTAAGACCCTAAATATATTATACAAATTGAGAAGTTGACCCCCAGGATAATTAAAGTGGTTTTAACCACTAAGAAGACAAGTCGTCCATACCCAATGAAGATACATATTTCCAGCACCTGCCAGTTTGTATAAATAAAGGAATCCAACGCCTCATTTCATCACTCACTCCTTCGCTCACTTAGTGTGAAAGTTTGGTAGCTGTAGTTGGGAGAAGAAGGAAGAGAGAGGCACATTTCTCAGTGGAGGATATTATCTAGTGTTTGGTTTATTGTCTTGGAATTGTATTGGCTATCTATATTAAGGAAGTTTTTGCTGGGTTTTCTCCCATGAGGGTTTCCGAGGATAAATGTTTTGTATCTTGTGATTGTGTTTCTCTCAGTGATCCTATATATGATATGGTTATCTAGTAAATTGAAAATAAACCTAATAATATCTTAAAAATTAACATGTTATCAGAGCTAAGATGAAGAGATCATATTTCATTGGATAAAGAAAAACGTCACTGTTGTCGTACAAGAAAATTAGGGATTTTTATTGAAGAGGAATTTCAGCCTAAAACTCATCTAGAAAAGTGTGCCCTAGCCTAGGGAACTCTTTGTCACCTTCAATGCACTTTTTCAATGGATATAATTCCTAGAAAGTGAAACCCTAGTTTTCACTGGTACTAGAAAACTAGAAAACTAGAAGTACCAGAAAACCAGGAAACCAGAACCAGTACCAGATGTACTAGCCTAGAATTCCACTGGTCAAGTTTGAAGGGGAAAAATTTGTATTTTCTAAAATCTAACTACACCAGGATACTCACCTCATCCAAGCACACCTCCTGGTAAGTTCAAAATTAAATTCTGAGCATTTCCAATTTTTGGTCATTTTCCTAGCTCTGGGTAAATATGTATGCAAGCACTAATTTTGTTGACAAGCTAGAAGGTGTGGAAAAATTCCGTGTCTGGAAGTATAGGATTGTACTCATTCTTGAATATAATAACCTAGAAAGATTCATTAAAGAAGATGTACCAGAACCTACCGATGCTACAACTAAAGAAAAACACCAAAAGGACATAGTTAGGGCCAAAAGAGTCATTGCAGATTCTAAGATCAATTGTTTCATCAAGTGGATTCAAAGAAGACTCCAAAATAAATGTTTGATGCCCTAACTAGATTGTATTAAGGAAATAACATCAATCAGAAGATGAATCTAAGAATTCAACTAAAAAATACAAGGATGCAAAAACGAGAAACAATTCAGGAATATTTCTCTAGAATATCACAATTCAAAGAAAAAATAGAATCAATTGGTGATACTCTAGATGAAGATGGACTTATAATGACATCCCTTAATGGTATCACAATATTTTGGGATGTATTCATCCAGACTATTTGTGCTAGAAAGGAGAAATTAAACTTTGACAGTCTTTGGGAAGAATGTGTTCAAAAAGAAGCAAGAGTAGCTAAGCGAGAAGCATTACTATCAAGAGATGAAGATCAATCCCTATATACTCATACTAAAGGAGGAATAAATAGGTATTACTTCCAAAAATAAACTCATAAGGAGTCTCACCCCCAAAACTAATTCATACATAAAGAATCTCACCCTCCAAGGAGATTCCAGAAGTTTCAGAAAGGTCAAAGAAGAGAAAAATATTGTTCATCCTACCAAGTTACCATTATGACAAGATGGGACATATTTCTAAGAATTTTCCAGCGAGACGAGAAGAATACAAGAAGAGAAACAAGAGGCACCATACCCATATAGTTGAAGATGAAGGGCCACCCACAAATATGATAAAAGAATAGATTGAAGACTATGTCTTAATCTTTGCCCTATGAGGATCATTGTCACATGGTGAGGACACTTGGATCATAGATAATGGTTCTTCCAAGCACATGACAGGTCAAAGAGACATTCTCTCTTACCTTACAGAAAAGAATTTTCCCTAGAAAGTTACACTTGGAGATGATTATCAATACCCTATCAAAGGAGTAGGAGAATCAAATTACAAACTTGATTCAAGGACCCCAATGAAGATGCAGGATGTATTATATGTACCATATTTGACAAAGAAATTACTTTCTATCTTAGCTTTAGATAAGAAAGGCTTCAGATTTCCCTTCCTAGATGGAGAATTTCTTATGTGGCCCAAAGGAAAAACCATGGAAGAAGCAATTGTTATTGGAAAAGAAGAAGGTGGCTTGTATAAGATAAAGGGTCACTTAGAAGAAACCTTAACCCATTACATTGAGAATCCATGTGAAATTTGGCATAGAATATTAACTCGCATCAACTAAAAGGCATTACCATATGTAAGCAAGGAAGTCACAGGTCTACTAGAATTCAAGGTTGACCATGAAGGTGTGTGCGACATATGTTCACAAGGAAAGAACATCAAGAACCCTTTCCCAAAGAGAGACATTAAAGAAGAATGAGTCTTAGAGATCATTCACTAAGAGGTATGTGGCACAATTCCATCAACCTCCATCAGTGGGTATGTATACTATGTATCGTTTATTGTTGACTATTCTCACAAAACATCAGTTTACTTTATGAAATCAAAAGATGAAGTGTTTAGTAAATTAAAGGAATTCAAAGCCTTGATAGAGAATCTCTATGAAAGAAAGATCAAGATACTTAGGTTAGATAATGGAGGAGAATACACCTCAATATATTTTGCAAACTTTTGCAAAGATGCCAGAATCAAGAGGGAGCTCACCACTCCCTACAATCCTCAACAAAATGGTGTAGCAGAAAGAAAGAACAAAAATATAATGGAAGAAGTGAAGATTATGATCCATGATCAAGATCTTCCAATGCACTTATGGGAAGAAGCATAAAAAACAATAGTATATGTACAAAAAATATTGTCCCATAATTCACTTGGGTTTAAGACCCCTGAAGAGATGTTCTCCGAAAATAATCTAGAAGTAATCCATCTCAAAATATTTGGTTGTCCAGTATTTGTACACATTCTGAAAGAGAAGAGAACCAAGTTGGACCCTTCAGGAAAGAAGGGAATATTTGTTGGATACTTTGAGGTCTCCAAGGCCTTCAAAGTTTATATACCAGCTTACCATCATATTGAGATCAACAGGGATGTAACCTTTGATGAAGATGAAACACTCAAGAAATCAAGAAGATGCCATCTTGAAGAAATATATGAAGAAAAACCTGTGGCTTCCAGAGTTGCAGAACCAGTGAGGGAAGTCATAACTTCCCCTGATGAGGAGATTCTAGAATATCATGACATAATAGAATCGCAAGAACCTTCCCAGATAACGATCTCCCACAAGATAAATCTAGTCTGGGAAAGGGAACTTATTCAATATGGAGAGAAGTATGGTGCCCCCGAAGGAACCATGAGACAAGTCAAGAAACCCAAGCCATTATCAAATTATATGGCTTTGATGTCTGATCTCTTAGAGAAGGAGCTTACTTTCTTTGAATAAGCTATTCAGAAGAAAGAATGGGAAGATTCCATGACAGAAGAATACCAGTCCATTATAAAGAATGATGTATGGGAAATAGTTCCCAGACCAAAGAGAAGGGATGTGGTATCTTCCAATTGGATTTTCAAACTAAAACATGTTGTTGATGGAAGTATTGAGAAATATAAATAAAGGTTTGTTTCTCGTGGATTTTCTCAAAAGGAAGGAATTTACTATGAAGAGGAATTTTCTTCTGTATCCAGATACAATTCAATCAGAACCATCATAGCTCTTGCAGCTAAGATGAAGTAGAAGTTATACCAAATGGACGTGAAAATAACTTTCTTGAATGGCGTCATTGAGGAAGAAGTGTATATAGAACAACCTCAAGGGTTTGAAGTGTAAGACAGGAAGACTCATGTCTACAAGTTTAAGAATGTTCTATACAGATTGAAGCAACCGCCTAGAGCTTGGTATGGAAGGATTGGAAATTTTCTGACGAGCTTGGGCTTTACCAAGATTAAAGTTGATTCTAACCTTTACCTCAAGGTTATGAATTATGAGCTTGTTATATTTATGTTTTATGTGGATGACTTATTCTTAACTGGAGAAGAAAATATCATCATTGATTATAAGAAGAAGCTCACTACAGAATTTGAGATGAAAGACCTTGGGCTAATGCACTATTTCTTAGGTCTTGAGGTCTATTAGATCCCATAGAAGATCTTCCTTAACTAAGGGAAGTATGCAGTTGAGATACTTAAGAGATTTGATATGTTGGAGTGAAAATCCATGAATACACCCATGGAAACAAAGTTGAAGCTCCTGGTTGACACTTCGCTAGAATTGATTGATGCTATGATGTATAGACAGATCATTGGATCGTTGGTGTATCTGACAACATGCTAGATATATGTTTTTCTACGAAAACCTTGAATCAATTTCTGGTAGAGCCCAGACGTGTTTACCTGGTTGTTGAAAAACATGTGATGAGGTACCTTAAGGGTACATTAGATTGTGGTCTCAATTATAATGGAGATCATGACTTCAGACTGAGTGGTTATACCAATTCAGATTGGGCTGGAAGTGTCTCTGACAGAAAGAGCACTTCAGGATGTTGTTTCAGTCTGGTGTCAACCATGATCTCATGGCAGAGTAGGAAGAAATCAAACATTTATCTCAGCACGGCAGAAGAATAATACATTGCTTCTTTTTTTGCCAATTGTGAAGTCATATGGCTTTGAAAGTTTTTGACAGGTCTATTCGATCTGCAGATGGAAGCAACCGTGATCTTATGTGATAACCAAATTTGCATAAATATGACATAAAACCCTGTGTTCCATGACAAGTAAAAACACGTAGAGATCCGATATCATTACATCCGTGATATGGTGCAGAGAGGATCCATAAAGCTCCAATATGTTAGCACATATGAAAAGGTTTCATATGTGTTGACCAAGCCTTTGTCTTGTGTAAAGTTTGATCACTTTAATTATAATCTTGGTGCAGTGTGAAAGGACCTCCCTCAAAAGGGTGAGTAGTGTTGTGATGCCAACCTCGTGCTAAAGATTTCCAGCTTCGTGCTGATGTTGTTGTGATGCCATTCTAGTGATGAAGATTTCCATCTTCGTGCAGATGTTGTTGTGATGCCAGCCTAGTGCTGAAGATTTCCAGCTTTGTGTTGTTGTTGTTGTGATGTCAGCCTAGTGCTGAAGATTTCCAATGTCATGTTGATATTGTTGATATGCCATCCTCATGCTGAAGATTTCCAGCGTTGCATTGATGTTGTTGAGATGCCAACCTCACGTTGAAGATTTCTAGCTTCGTGCTAATGTTTTTGAGATGTCGGCTTCATGATGAATATTTCCATCTTTGGGCTGATGTTGTTGGGATTCCAGCTTCGTGTTGAAGATTTCCATTCTAATGATGATGTTGATGATGCTCCAACCTTCATGTTGTGATGTTGTTTTTGTTGATGACGCTCCATCCGTCCTGCTATGATGTTGTTTTTGTTGATGTTGTATCATCCTTGTGTTGTTATTGATGATGATGATGTATTAGTGTTATACTAATCCATGTTGATGTAGATGATGATGATTCCATTCCAACTCCCTGCTATGGATGATGATATTGATGATGAGAACAACTTTCGATGATTTATAGATATGCCATTTAGTGTTCCAGATGTTGTTGATGTTGCTTCCATCTCTCTCTCCTCATGATGTTGTAGAATACCCTTCTTGTTAAGGGGGAGTGTTGAAATATTGTAACTGCAAAGAGTATTCTATTTATTATTGAGTTATTATTCATTAGATCAATCCCCTTTTTTGAATTGATCATGTCGGTCATTGTAATTTACCAAATCCCATTATGTGGATTGGTCAAACCCTGAATATATTATGCAAATTGAGAAGTCGTCCCCCAAGCTAATTAAAGAGGTTTTAACCACTAAGAAGAAAAGTCGGCCCTGCCCAGTGAAGAGACACCTTTTTAGCACCTACTAGTTTGTATAAATAAAGGAAGAAAATGCCTCATTTGATCACTCACTCATTCTCTCACTCAGTGTGCAATTTTGGTAGCTGTAGTTGGGAGAAGAAGGAAGAGAGAGGCCCATTGCTCAGTGGAGGATATTCTCTAGCATTTGGTTTATTGTCTTGGCATTGTATTGACTATCTATATTAAGGAAGGTTTTGCTGGATTTTCTCCCATGAGGGTTTCCTAAGATAAATGTTGTGTATCTTGTGATTGTGTTTCTCTCAGTGATCCTATATATGCTATGGTTATCTAATAAATTGAAAATAAACCTAATAATAGCTTAAAAATTAACATCAATAAGCTAGATTAGGATGATTGAATTATGTTACTCTTACTTATCGCTCTATTGTAATAAAAACACTATTTGATTAGGTAAACATAATGAAGGAGTTGAATGCAGAAAAATGAGCTTACATAGCCCTATATGATCTGGTTCATATTAATTATTCCCATTCAAGTATGTAGCACATACGTTTTCCTTTACTCCTTCTAGTCCTTCTGCAACCTAGTACTCCAACTTGGTGAAAGAGGGCACTAGTGGATATAGTCAATTCATTGATTATGGATAATAGATGAAGCTTATCGGTGCTTTATTACCATGAATAGTATTAGTAATGATCAAATATCATTGATTCCATGATACTAGTCCGTGGAAAATAGGGTTTGTGGCTAGTCCTGAAACTAGTCAAAAACAGGTGTTTCGGGTAAAAACATTATAACTTCTTCATAATAGATCCAAATTTAGTGAAACAAAATGTGTTGGTTAGGGTACAATATTTAGTATGATTTGTAACATTTTCAGATCATTTCAACAAATATTCAGTGCGGGGCACTCTCTACAAGGTCTCTCTCTAGAATAAGCCAAAATTCAGCAAGGTATGCCATTTTTTCTATAACTCCTTTTATGAGAGGTTCCAAGTAGTGAAACTTGGAGGAATTGCAAAAAACACACTGAAGAACATTGTGTATTAGTTTGAGATATTTATACATTAAAGGTACACAGTTATGATTATTTCAAGTTAGGGTTGTTGACTAATCCAAAACTAGGCATGTGAGACTAAAGAAAAGTTTGATGAAAATGCTAGTCTCTTGTTGTTAAAGTTAAGGAAGGTTTGCAGGAATGTGATCATATACACTAGTTCTATTACAGAGCTACAAATCGTATTTGTATGATGAAATTGATGAGGGATTTTGGTTGAGGTACATGTTGAGTACATGGTTGAGACAAGTAGTTGACGAGTTTGGTTGAGGTACAAGGTTGGAGTGCTATTGTTGAGAAGGTAGGCGATGATAGTTGGCACATACATGAGTTGTATAGTTGATGATGTTGGTACATATTGATGAGTCATAGTTGATGAGTAGTTGACACATGATTGGTACATACTCGATACATGGTTGGATGCACTTGTTTATGGTACAGGTTGATTACAGGTTGTTTGGTACAGGTTGGTGCATGGTTGATGCACTTGTTTATGGTATAGGTTGATTACAGGTTGAGTTACAGGTTGATGCATGGTTGATGCAT
Source organism: Picea sitchensis (assembly GCA_010110895.2). Classification (NCBI taxonomy): domain Eukaryota; kingdom Viridiplantae; phylum Streptophyta; class Pinopsida; order Pinales; family Pinaceae; genus Picea; species Picea sitchensis. The sequence continues at coordinate 5,474 of SNQJ01S0073310.1, read as the reverse complement.
GGTTCAGATTTATTGGTATACGTTTACAGCGGTATATCTCACAGTGATAGTGTGATAGTGGTTCCATAATTCTACTTCTACTTCAGGGCGGTTGGATGGGAAAGGACAGGTGGTTGTAGCCACCTTACGGTTGTAGCTGGAGAACATAGGGGGTTGTAGCCTCCTTCTGGTTGTACCCAGAGAATTAGAAATATGGAGATTCCCTCAGGTTGTAGCCTGAGAAACTAGGCGGTTGGAGCCTCCTTATAGTTGCAGCTGGAAAACAAAGGAATTTGGTGCTTCCAATGAATGTAATTCTTCAAGACATATAATAAAAAACATTCTGTGGTTTTCTCTCGATTTGGGTTTCCACGTAAAACACTGGTGTACTATGCATGTGTGTGTTTGTTCATTTGTTCATTGATTATTTACTTTGCAGTTATTGGATGATAATGCTTCATTGATATAACACTGGGATTATATGGTTAAAAATGATTAAATTGCTCCATTACTGATTCAACCCCCTCTCAGTAATCCAACAATTGATATCAGAGACGATTCTTTAAGGAAACAGTTCAACCACTAGAAGGAGATCATGGATTATTCTGAGAATGGAGTACCAATGTTTAATGGTCATAATGGTTTTAAGTATGAGATGTGGATCATAAGGACGAAAGTATTTTTAGATGCACAGGGACATTATATTTGGCTATCAGTTATTACAAGATATGATAGTTCAAAAAGGGCAAATACTGCAGCCAGGAAGGAATTGAGGAAGAATAACAAAATAGAAATGGATTTCATCTGGGAAGGATTACCTAATCCGGTAAGAGAAAATGTTGGTAAATTTTCATCAACAAAAGAACTTTGGGATAAGTTACATGACATATATTCTTCACCCATCACAGATCCAAAAAATGTCAAAGAAGATGCAGATACAAATCAAGAAGAATTATGCTCACCATGTTAAGAAGATTCAGAAGATGAAGAGTACATAATCACCAGAGGTATGTTGTTTTGTGTTAATTGTGAAAAATGTGAACATCTTGAAATAGAATGCCATGAAGGAAATGAGACAGGAAAAATAATTGAAAAGGAAGAAAATTATGAAGAAGAATTGATTAGTGCTCTAGATGAACTAAGAGAAGAAAACAATTCACTCAAGAAAGAATTGACGAAACAAAAGGAAAGTGTTCACACTTTTGAAGAAGCCCAACAGGTCATCGTGGACTTAAAAACTTAGCTAGAAGAAGCCAGAAATATCGAAGAAAATATTGAATATCAAAATTAGTGTTTGGAAACCAACATAGCAACACAGAAGGAAGAAGTAGAAATGAGAGAAGATATTGACATATCATCTTAAGGAAAGAAATAATGATCTAAACCATCTTGAGGCAGAGTTTGGTCAAGAAGAGAAAAGACTTGAAGAATAAATAATCACATTAAAAATTCATCTTGAAGAAGAGAAAAGAATAAAAGAAGTCACGAAGTCTCAGACAATGAAGAAAGAAGAAGAGGTTGAGAATCTTAAATAAGAAGTTTTCACATTGAGAAGTAAAATTGCCAAGATCAACACGAATTTTGAAGAGACAGAAACATCCACATCAATTATAGAGAATGAAGAGAAGCACTCTAGGTTGCTAGAAAAGAAGAATGAAGAAAATAGAAAGATTTATGCAGAAGTACTCAAAGGAAGGAATCATGGTCAACTAGAATCTAAGAGAACTATTAAAGATACATCTTCAAGGGGACCATCCATGTTCAAGACACAAATAAGCTTCAATCATGATCATGATCAGTCAAGACAAAATTCAGAAGGACTACGCCAAAAAGAAGATCATTCACTCCCATGTATGAACATTTATTTTATGGTCATTGCTTTTATTGTACTATCTTTGGACTTAAGGTTGCAGATTGTAGGGACTATAAAAGAAATGTTCAAGCAAGAAGTGCCTATGTGGCCGCACGTAAAATTGAGTGTTACAAATGTCATAACTATGGACACATAGCTATTGATTGTAGAAGCATGATCGATACTTCCATGAAAGAGAATAATGATATCAAATATAAGAAATTATGGATAAGAAAATAAGAAGAATAGGTGAACAAAGACCAAGTACAAGAGATCGCAAGATTGGCAATAAAACGAGATGAAGAAAATTCTACAGAGAAAAATAAAGATGTCAAATACTGAAAGGTTTGGAAAATAACTGAAATAAAGGAAGGGCAAGTAAATAAGGAACAGGTTCAAGAGATTGTACTTTCAGGCATTGCAGTGAAAGATGAATCCATAGATAGAAAGAAAGAAGTCATAGCTCTGAGAGGTAATGAATCTACCCATGAAGATGATGTTGAATCTACTATTGAAGATGATGATGAATACACATCAGAGCAGGAATTGTTCTGAGCCATCCATCTTAGAGACTCCCATGTAATATGAATATTAGACAGGGGGAGTCTATGCGATAGTTGTGATAGACCAAAGAACCATCCTTCGAGCAGTTTGCAGAGTTTGAGAAGATAGATTCAGAGCAATCAGTTAGCAGAAGTAGAGTTTGATAGTATAATGATAAATGGGTTAGCATTACAGACAATTGTGCAAGTAGAGTCTTGGACAATATGGAAAAAGAGGGTTTCGTAAGAACACTTAGCAGGTTTGGATAGATATATGATAGTGGACGAGATCATGGATTCATAGATTGGTTCAGAGAATGGTTCAGAGATAAAGGAACATTATCATAATGGATGATAATTACACAGGAAATGGCTCAAACAATGCTAATGGATTACAAATTGACAAATATTTTTTGGAAACATGCAATGCATACAACAATTCACATTCAAAACATAGTAATGCTCAGAAACAACACTGAAAAAACTCCCTAAGAGCTATGGAAAGGAAGACCAACAAATGTGAAGCACTTCCGAGTTTTTGGAAGAAAATGCTACATCAAAAGAGAAGATGGCAGAATGGGAAAGTTTGACTCTCATGTGGACAAAGGAGTACTTGTTGGTTACTCAAGTACAAGGAAAGCATACAAGTGTTACAATATGAGATTGAACAAAATTGTGGAAAGCATCAACGTAACAATTAATGAAATATGCAGAAGAAAATGAATCAATGGAACAACCTTCCGAAGAAGAAGTAGAAGATGAAAAAGAAGTAGAAGAGGAAGATGAATATGAAGAGAATCTAACATAAGCAGAAGATAAAGTTCATCAAGTATCTCTAAAGACACCTAGAAAACGAGTATAGAAGAATCATCCTTAAGATCATATTATTGGAAACAAAGATGCAGGAGTTGAGACTAGAAGAAAAATCTGTTCACCAGAACAAACACACCTAGCACTCTTATCTATAATTGAACCTAACTATTTTGAAGAAGCCAACAAGGATGAATTTTGGACTAAGGCCATGTATGAAGAATTGGATCAACTAGAGAAAAATGACACTTGGGAATTAGTTCCAAGACCAAAGAATAAGAATGTGATCGGCACAAAATTAGTTTTCAGGAATAAATTGAATGAAGATGGACATGTTATAAGGAACAAAGCTATATTGGTATGTAAAGGATATACACAGATTGAAGGAACCAACCTTGAAGAGACATTTTCCCTAGTTTCCAGAATGGAAGCAATCCGTTTACTTTTAGCTTATGCATGCTCCAAAAATGTTAAAGTATATCAGATGGATGTAAAATCAGTTTTTCTGAATGGGGAACTTAAAGAAGAAGTCTACATTGAACAACCAGAAGGATTTCAGTTGTCAGAGAACACAAACTATGCATATAAATTAAAGAAGGCCTTGTATGGTCTAAAACAAGCTTCTAGAGCATGGTTCTCCAAACTGGATAAGTATCTGCAATAGGTAGGGTTCAAAAAAGGAAGTGCAGACAACAACCTCTACATCAAGGTAAGTCAAGGTAATATTTTATTAATTGATGTTTATGTTGATATTATTTTTGGTAGTGATGATGATAGGTTAAGATAGAAATTTGCAAAATACATGCAGAATGAATTTGAAATGTCATTACTTGGAGAACTATCCTTCTTTTTGGGACTTCAGATACGTCAAAGAAGCCAATAAATTTTTATTTCTCAAACCAAGTATATTAGAGAAATGCTAAAGAGGTTCGGAATGGAAGATTGCAAACTAGTTATCACTCCCATGCAAACTAGTTGTAAGTTGAGCAAAGATGATGATTTGAAGTCTACATATAAGAGGCAATACAGGTCAATGATTGGCAGCCTACTATATGTGACAACATCCAAACCAGATGTAATGCAAGAAGTTGGACAGATGGCACGATTTCAAGCAGCACCAAAGGAATCACATGTATTAGTAGTAAAGAGGATTTTTAGATATCTCAAAGGAACAAAAGAGTTTGGATTATGGTATCCAAAAGGAAAAGATCTATCACTTATTGCCTACATAGATGCAGATTGGGCAGGTTTTATTGATGACCGATGAAGCACCAATGGAGTAGTGTTCTACTTAGGTGAGTGTTTGGTATCATGGCTAAGCAAGAAACAATCATCAATATCTCTATCTACAGCCGAGGTAGAGAATATTGCAACAACAACATGTTGTACATAGGTTCTTTGGATGAAACAAAATTTGACAGATATACAGGTTGCGTATGATGAGCCCATTCCAATATATTGTGATAATACAAGTTCCATCAGTATCTCAAAAAACCCGGTGATGCACTCCAAGATGAAGCACATTCCAATCAAGTATCACTTTCTACAGGAACAGGTTGCAGAAAAGAACATCAAAGTTGAGTACGTGGGCACAAAATAACAAGTGGCAGACATCTTTACAAAACCACTTCCACGGGAAGCCTTTGAATATATTCGCCAAAGACTTGGAGTTATTTCTGATCCAAAATGAATGTTTTTTGAATGCTTATCTTATATTTCTTAGATGTACATGAGGAAGAACCATAAGAAGATAGTTCAGTCAGGGGGAGCAACCTCGGATGGAAAGATACCTTTTCCATTGATGACAAACAAGGAGAGATTTATCAGATGCAGAGGATAGAGGCATGGTTCCAGGGGGAGAAAATTTATCAGATCCAGAGGAAAGAGGAAAATTTATCAGATACAGAGGACAGAGGCATGGTTCCAGGGGGATCATGAGTGATATGATTTTAGTATTCCATCAGAGTGTTTCCATCAATGCTAAAGGGGGAGATTGTTGATTAAGGTTTGTTGTCATTGATGTCAACCCTTGAAGAAATGTAACGACCCCTTTCGTTACGTCTCTAAACAACGAAGTACAATAGGACTTTTTTTTTTTCTTTTAATTTATTTCTAAAAGAAAGAAGGGATTAACAACATCACATAGTCCATATCAGTGCAAAAACACATGAGATCATAACTTAAAGTGACGCATGATTAAAATATAAACAACGCTACAATACCATTGCTGAACGAAATTGCAATATATAATGCCAAACAATCTCATCATATTCTCATTAATAACAATAAGT
>SNQJ01S0073309.1:62484-78847 GCA_010110895.2 Picea sitchensis | reverse complement strand
CATTCACCGATTTATCCAATAACAACTGATCACAAGTAATTTGTAATACTTTTGTAACCTCACTACCAACTTCCAAGTTAGTAGCATCTACGTGGGATTTGGATTGGAATTCTTGCATCACACTTTCCTATAGTCTATATAGTGCCTTTATATGTATTTTCATCATCACCATCTCAATTTGGTCTATGTCCCAAACTGAATTCTATGTTGTCTCCTCATAAATTGTCATAATCTATTGTGTGACCTTGAAGGTGTCCCTGACCTTCACCATTTTCTGAACTATTTCTTCATGTTCCTTTTGCGCAAGTGTTGGTTGTGTCTTCTCTGTCGGCTACATTGTAAATTGTTGCGCTGTAGGAATTTTCATCCTTTGTAGAGTATCATGGAATTCCACCAACTTATCCATGATATCCTTCCTTTGAACCTCTTCTTCGCATATGAAATATTCTCCTCTATATTGAACTTTGTTTACCACTAATTCGACATCATCCTCGGTAATTGTGATTCATAGAGACTTCTTATGGTATTTCATTGTATTTCGTGTTTCCTCCTCCTATGTTCCGGTTCATTTCATCTATGAGGGTTGCACCTCAATATTATTATTTTGTGCATTGTCCTCTTCTGGCTAAGAGGTTTCTCCATTATTTTCATCACCCTTCACTTCCTCCCTTGACATTGTTTCTTTCTTCCTGGGCTGCTTTCTGATGCTTGAGAGCAATTTGCATCCTTTCTAGTGCTTTTAGCTGGACTATCCTTTTTCGATGTGCCCGCATCTTCTTGTGCCTTTGGTTTGGATTCTTTCTTTGTTGTTGGCACCTTCCACTGTGTGGGCCAATCTTTGATAATCTAGTTGACCTCTTCCCTTAATGCACAGTATTTCATTTTTGTCCATGTTTTCATTGGGTCCCTTGTGTCCTGGATCCACATGTGATGCCTGGATGCCTTAAACCTGTAAATCCCTTCATTCTCCTAGACCACCTCAATAGGGATCCTTCACACATTTTATTTTTTTTGTTGCATGTCTTCCATAAACATGGAAAACATTGCGTTGTTTTCTTGTTGATTCTTATTGTCCTTAGCTTTCCAGAGGGTTTTGTATCTCTTTGTGTATCACTTCCCCTTCTTGTCTACAAACACTGAGAAATTTGGTTTCTTCCAACCTACCAAAGCTATGAGTATGAGGATCTAGGAATATTGGAACTTAGTTCCATTATCCTATGTATCCCTATAGTCAATCAAAAACTGGTTTAATAGTTATGGTGCCCTGCTAAACATCACTACTTTTGTGAACTGCGCAACTAATGCAACGACTCCTACTTGGGTCTCTTCCTTCCTACAATTCCTCAACAATTTGAAATCCATTATATTTCTGGTGAACCTCGTCGTGATGTCATTGATGTATTTTATGAATATACCCTGGTTCCCCTTGTTTGTTCCAGACTATTCTTTCATTATTTCTACAATTTATTTTTCTCGTGCTTTATTCTATAGGTACTCTTAGGGTTGTGTGCCAATAATGGGAAACATTGTAATCTTGGAAATCAAAGAAACACTAATGGGGACTGGCCTTTCTATTCACATGATACCTCCATGCACCCTGGACAGTAATTGCTTCACACATAGTCCCACATTCTTACGATGCTCGAAATGCGATATATCTAATAGGTTCATGATACCTGATTTATATAGCCCTGTAATCCATTGTGAAAGATCCAAGATGGGTCTTCCTAGGAGTCTTATCTCCCCTATGCCCTCTAAATATGTTTCCTTCACAAGGTCCAAAAAATTCATCACATATCGAACATCATGGTTGACGTATCTCAGCTTCGACACTTTTGCCATCATATCTTATGTTATCACTAAGTAAATTGCCTAGGTTGAGGAGGCAAAACACAAAGGTAACCACATAACCACTTTAGAACAAAAAATATCCTTTCAGTTCTGAGAGGGATCTCTCTTATCACTTGGTCTCTAAAGATGTATTTTCTTTGAGGATAAGTGGCTAGATGTTTTGAATAGGTGAAGGAGTTTTTAAAGGTTTGTTGGAAAGAAGGAAAGGCACCTATTGGGCAATGGATTCAATTCTTTGAAAGAAAATGAAAACTGTGTCTGCTAGGTAGAAATCTCAAGAAATAAAAGACTAGGTAGGCAATGATATTTGAGTTTTTTAAATTGGTGTTATAGATGGGAAGAAAAAGGAAAACATATAACAACATTCAGAGCACCATTAAGATGAATTCTGGTGAGTTAAGAAAGAATAGACAGTGTTCAAATTGCTATAATCTAAAGCACCTTTTAAGATGAATTTCAAACCATTTAATATCCAATTCAAACATATGTGTATCAACAAATGAAAGATAAGAATACAAGAAGAACATACATAGAGGAAAATAGATTTCAGATAATTACCACTAGAATCTTTGGTATGAAAAATCTTTGGACATCTCCACTAGCACTTCATTCAAATTCAAAATATGTACAATGATCAATACAATTTGTCCTTTGTGCTTCTGCCAACACTTAGCACATTCGAAATAATCTATTATATAAATAAACTACCTTACTAAGATATAGAGGTCGAATTCCCCTACTATCCTATGATTTTGGATCTTATTACATAAAAAAGGAGATAATTTCTATACCACTTGCTAAAAATAGAAAATTCGTTTTGACCATATTTATGATTAACAAAATATTTTGAAAAAGGAGATATCTAAGAAATTTTTGAATTTAATACTGATATGAGTCATCTCTGACAGCTGGAGAAGGATCTTGGAGGGATCTAAGCGTTGACAAGGCTCCAGTATATCTTTGAGTAGAAAACTGATTTGATGCGCTGTGTAAATGTGACCTTCAACATTTGTGTAGCGCCCTTTGCACAATGCAACTAGTTTTCACTTCAAAACTCACCCAAATGGTGGCTACAACATTTGTGGAGGTTGGTCATGACTTCTGGGCTGAACACCAATAATTTCCAAATTTTTATCATATTTCAATATGCTTACAAAAATTTGTGTAATGCACTAGTGTGATGCGTTGTGTAAATGTGACCTTCAACATTTGCATAGCGCAATTTGCACAATACAACTATTTTTCGCTTCTAGACTCATCCAAATGATGGTTGCAACATCCTTGGAGGTTGGTCATGACTTATGGGCCAAACACCAATAATTTCCTAATATTTATCATCTTTCAATATGCTTGCAAAATTTGGGTAGCGCCATGTCACTACACAAACTCTGTACAATAAAGTTTCTGCAAAACTCAAAACTGATGTGTTTTCGAGGGTTCTTCAAAAAGAAAAAATGGTGTATTCATGAACCTAGATCTCAACCACCTCTGCAAGTAACTCTAAATTCCCTTTATCTTCATTTCCAACTTTCATTCTCAGCTTTAGGGACATGTTCTCCTTTCTTAATGACAGATTTTTCCTTTTCAAATTTCCCACTTGTCTAAACAATAATGCATTCCTTCTCATTTTTTACTGAACATTTGTGAGTGCTTGACAAGAATTTATAATGTCTAGACCACACTCCTTAAAGTGTCTCTGAAACCTTAGATCTGATACCCTTTTACTCTCTCTAAGCCGAATGATCAGGACTTGGGCTTCTCTCAACTGCTTGCTAAGCCATTTTATAGTTTTCTCACCTTCTTCAGGTGAAGTATGAGTCTTTTCAACAGGCTGGCCCTTTTAAGGTATCATCTCTGCACGTTTAAGGTCTAGACTCATCCTTTTAGCTAAGGATATTGTCATTGGAGATGTAGGTTTAGTTATATCTACCACTTTAGGACTCTGTTTGACCTCTTTTCCCTTTAAAACTTCTAGAACGTTTGGAACCGATTGCCTCCTTAGACCTAATGAATCTTTTGATGTTTGTATGTTGGGTGTTTTTTCAGCCAATTTCCTCTTCAACTCCCTGTTGTACTAAAAAGACTGTGCTATGACATGCTTGGCTTATTTAGGTTTCTCTTGCAATTCTTTGATAACTTGGTCTTTATCCTCTGGTTGTACCCAATCTTCATGTATTTCCGAAGCTGAATGTTCAACAGATTGTGTAGGCAAAGAAAGTACAGGTGGTATTCTTGCAGCTGATCTTGTGGTTGGGCTATTTACTCTGGGTATTTTCTCAACTTCATCAGCAAACTATAATCTCCTACCATTTTTCTTAGCTGAATGGCCTGATGGTGAGTCATAAATTTCCTTTCCATTTCCTTTATTCTGTTTTGCAGACTTTATCTCTTTTTCACTTGACTATTTAGAAACCATTTTTTCTGCAGGTGAGGGGGTATCTCCTTTGGGATCTAGAAGGATGTTTGTTGAGGCCAATAAAGGGTACCATTCTCTATTCACCTTCCTAATTTCTTCGACCAATAACAATTTTACCAAGGAGAAATGGAAAAAACTTCTCTCTGGCTGATCAACCCTAGCTTGTACTTTGTCTGCCATTTTGCCTAGGCTTCTCTATAGGTAAAAAGGTAGGTTTAAAGGATTTTTTTTAGTAAAATGCATAAGAAGCCTTATGTGATATTGATATATCCTATCAAATATTCCCTCACAAGTAAAATGTCTTTGATCTTCCCTTAACAACTTTTCATAATGTTCAAGTATGCATTCTCTAGGGATGGTGGCACTAAATTTTTCTTTCTTGTACTTGGGTTTGAGAAAATCAGTGTAGAAAACTGGATCAAAGGGAATACCTTTAAACCACTTTTATCCTTGAATTGGAATCTTAGTTGTAGCAGACACTGTCTCTTCCAACACTTGGAAAGTGAAATCATCAACCCTTGACTGATCTCCATTGAAGTTGAAGGAAAATTCCTTTGTCACATGTGCATTGTAACCCTGGATCTTCTCACAAAACCTTATGCAGCCAACCTTCTCAAATGAAACCCTAAACATTGGATCATAATTAACCAACTCTAAATTATGTGGCTCACACCTCAACACACTACCTCCTTTGTGATATTTATTCCTTCCTTGAGTAGCCATTTTTTGGATGCAAGATAAAACCTGAGACTAATAAGGGCAGAGGGGTCCAAGGGATGAAACTCAGAGATAGAACTTTACACATCATAAAAATAGAGTTAGGGTTTACTCAAATTTGTCACAGGGGACTCAATTACACAAAATGCAGGTTTAACATTGCATGCATGAAGGTATTAAGCATCAAATTTATCCCTCTAGTCTTTTCACATCGAGGATTTGGAGAAACAGAGTTTGTGTAGAACTGATTTTCTGCACAGAGTTTGTGTAGTGCATTGGACAAGTTTGCGTAGAAGATGAGTATTTGAAGTTTGATCGAAGGGAGGGGATTGATCAAAATTTGAAAGATCATGGAAATGGACAAAGGTGATGAAAAACATGCATAAGATGGGTAAAAGGTGATTTGAAAAGGGAATGATCCATTTTGAATGACAAGACACCTCCAAGCAACTTGTGCAATGCATTTACACAGTGCACACATTTTTCTGTAGACCAAGTAAAATTAACATGAAATTACATCATAACCTTTGATGACTTCATAATGTGTCATTATGTTCCATTACATCATCAAAAACACCCCACCTATACCTATAACTTGACTCTTTTTCACATGCCAATTAGATTTTATTTGAAAATGACCCAATGACCTTGAAAACATTTTATGAGACATAGACACAAATCTTTAAAGCTACACACACACTCAATGAATGAAATTGGAATGCATTGGTCTTATCAAAACTAAGGCATGACTTTGAAAACTTCTAACATCCCTATAAATCTACCATGAAAATACTAATGCTAACATCTTCCACTATGACTATGACATCCGAGATGTATGAGAGTGTGATCTATGATGCATCTGGTGCCTTTCTTTTCTAGCTGATAGTTGGGTGGCCTTCTGTCATTGTTCCTGTCATGTCTTCATCATCTCCTTCAGTCTCCGGCTAGTTTGTAATATCCTAAACCAACACCTCCTCTGTGACATATCCTTGTTATTGTCCCTTCATTCCTTCAGGTTCTGCAATTTTTCCCGTGTTAGGGTTAGAGCTTCCATTAGGGTTTTCTAAGCTCTGACCCATTTTGACTTGTGAAGTCGTTGATGTTTCTTCCGCTACCTTGGTCGGGCTGATTGAGTATGTCTTCAAGGATGTGACGTCTTCTAAATATACATAATACTTGTGCTCTATCATTCTTTCCATCCTTCTTCCAGATTGTCGAGTAACCCTAACATATCACTCTAGGGTGCCAACCTTTGGAGGTGTCATGTTGTATGCTGAGTGGTCAATTGTTATATTTATCACATGAATTTTCCTAGGTTGCGCTCTTGAACTCTCTATTCACTCAAAAATATATGGTGTCGAACTTGCCCATGATTTTCCCTTTTTATAGACCCGATCATTAATATTCTACCATATTTTTCACTTTTCCCTATCATTTCCCAATGTCCATTTTTCCCTACGCACAATATTCCAAATCTTGTCACACCAGTCGTTGCGCACTGTACTTATTGAATTCCTTAATCCTAATAATTACTTCTTTTTGGATTTTTCTCCAATTTTCTGGTTTTGTCATCCATTTTCTTCTTATTCTACTTTTTATGTCTTTTCATAAGTTTTCTTTCCTAATTTCTACTATATTACACTATACACATTGTTTCCTTACTTAGACACAACTAATGCTAGTTAGTAGGTCGGATGTCGCTATACAGTTTCAACTGACTACCATTCACCATTCCTTGCATTTTTTTTCTTGTCAAGTTCTTTAGTCGCACAGATCCTCCATCTGTGAAATACTTCACTTCATATGTCCCTAGCTAATGCATTTTGAACTTACCAAAATGTTGAAAAAATTTGTTGTCATAGAGGAGAATTAGATATCCCTCCTTAAATCTATTCTTCTTTATGTGTCTATCATGTCGAGCTTTGTCGATTGCTTTCTACACCTTTTGGTGAAACCTTCCAGAATATTTTCTTCTTCTAGTTCCATAAGTTGACTTAACTTTTCTTGTATTGTGCCTCTTTCTGTCATATTTGTAATTGCTACCACACACAGACTTGGTACGAAAAATTCTATTGGAACCATTGCTTCTTGTCCATACACCAACCCGAATGGTGTATTTCCTGTCAAATTCTTGCATGTAGTCTTGTATTCCCATAATATTGTTGGTATTTTTAAATCCCAATCATCTCTGTTCACATTACAAATCTTTGTCAAGAAGTTCTCCAAAATATTCTTGAAATATTCTATTGTCCCATTTTCCTGAGTATGATATGGTGTACTCTTCTAGTGATAGAATTCAAACTCCTCAGTCATAGCTTGGATGGTACTATTAATAAAATGGGTGTTTTGGTCACTCATCAAAATCCCAAGACATCTTAATCTTGTAATCACCTACACAAATAAGAAGTGTGATGATGTCTTTGCGCTGCAATCCTTGAATGGTGATGCTTCTTCCCATCTAGTTAAATATTATGTCTCTATAATCATGTATCTTTATCTTGACCTTCTTACTAGTGGATTAATAGGTTCGAAAAAATCTATTTCCCACTTGTAAAATACCTAAAGAGTTACTTGGGGTCTTATGGGCATCTCATACCTCATGTTGGGTTTTCTAACCTTTTGAAGAAAATCACAGTTCTGGAAATATTATTTTGCATCCTTATGAACTGTTGGCCACCATGAAACCTACACAAAATATCTTCTGCGTGGTAGTGTTTCCTTCATATTTTCCTCCAGCTATACCTTCATGAGATTCTATTAGAACCACGGTTCATTTGTGCTCCATCACACACCTTCTCAAAATGATATCTACGCCCAACTTGTATAAATTACTTGCAATTAGTTGATAGTCTACATCTTTGAGTACCAGTTTTTTCTTCTGTACGGTACTAAACTCCTTTCGCACAACTCCTATGCTCAAGAATTCAATGATATCAACAAAGTACTCATCAACTATCTGTACTGAAAATAATTATGCATCAGGGAATTTTTCTTCTAAGTTAGTAGTTTCTTCTCCATTGGTTATCCTTGACAAGTGATCTGATCCTGCATTTAGTTTCCTTGGTTTAACTATTAACTCAAAATCAAATTCTTGGAAAAATAATAACCATCTACATATCCTCCCCCCCCCAAACTGGCTTGTTATGTTTCAGGGAATAATGATGTATGAACATTTTAAAGTTCTTGCCCAATAAGTAATTTCTGAATTTTTGCAGTGAATACACCATAGCTAGACCTTCTCTTTCTGTTGTGTTGTAATTTTTCTCTGAGTCTGATAACTTCCTTCTTGCAAAAGATATAGGATGATCTAAGTCACCTACTATTGGCTACACTAAAATTTCTCCAAGTTCCATTGTTGATGCATCTACATGCACATTAAATGTCTTTTCCCAAATGCGAAACACTAAAATAGGTGTCGTCGCCATCTTCTCCTTCAAAGTATCAAATCCCTGCTGACAATCCTTGTTCCACTGAAATTTGGTGTCCTTCAATAGATTTTCCATCAGCACGGTAATCTATGCATACCCCTTGATAAGCTTCATGTAGTACCATGTACGTCCAAGTGTGGCTCTCAACTAGCACACTGACTTCAGTGGTGGTAAGTTCACAATTACAACAATATTAGCAAGGTCAACAAATAACCCTTTTCTACATACCACATGTCCTAATAGTATCCCAAAAGGTGTGATGAAAATACATTTCTTGATGTTTAATGAAATATGACATTTCCTACACATTAGTATTAAGACTTCTACATGATCTTTCAAAAGACTAAAAGCAGTCCAGTCATCCAAATATACTTCTAAGAACTTATGTATGAAAACTTTAAAAGCAACTATGACCACCCTTGTAAAGATAGCTAGTGCATTCTTTAGTCCAAAGGGAATGACTGTATACTAATAGGATCCCAATTTAGTGGAAAATGTAGTCTTATTCCTATCCTCCAGAGCTATTTTAATATGATGATAACCTGAGAATCCATTCGTGAATGAATATGCTTCCTAGCCTCCCACATTCTCCAAGACCTCATCTATAAAAGGGGTAGGGAATGGATCATGTAAGTAAGCATGATTCAATTTCCTTATATCTACACAAATTCTTATTCCCCCTTGTTTATTTTCTATACTGCCATGGGACTCATCCATTCACATTCTTCCACTCACTCTATGATACTAGCTTCTAGCATTCGATCAAGTTCTGCTTTCACTTTTGCTTATACACCGGATTCATCCTGTAAGGTCTTTGTTTAATAGGTCTAGCACCTCGTTTTAGGGGTATCTTCATCTCACCCATCTCACCTGCTATTCATTTCATCTCTGTAAAGGTTGCTAGAAACAAGTCATTATATTCACGTAGTAATTCTGTTATCCTTTCTAGTGTCTTCTCATCCTAGTAGTCTCCAATGCTTGTCATTTTAGGGTTTTCTTTTGTCCCAATGTTGACCTTCTCGACCTTAATTGGTGCAATGAATTCCTCTGACTCCATATATGGACCTTCCACCTCTCATTCTCGTTCAATATATGTTATCTGGATGTTGCACAAATCATCTTCTTATGGTGTATCCTCTGTGACATGATAACATGAGAGTCAGTCCTTGATTGTATTTATGTTCTTTTGTTTATATTATGTTATCATTTCCACCTTAGGTTCCTCAAAAAATATCATTCCCTCTATCAACTTCAGGGTTGAATCAATATTGGGGTTCTCATGCTAAAATGAGAAAGTTACCACAATTTTTTTTTGTAATGTTGTCCATTCTGTAGTGCCTCTGTGCAATTCTTTTTCTATGTATGAGTTCCCTGGTATCCCTTCTAATGTATGAATAAAGTAATGAGTCCATTCTTTTGGTGGTGTCAACCTCCATTGTGTTGTGCATTTCTCTATGTTCTCAGCTAGTCTTCCTCGCCCATCATATTTTTTCAATATATTATTCCCCTATTATGTGCCAAATCTAATGCACATTAACCTTTTACCTTGATACCACTCTTGAATTGTTCCCTTGTGTACAACCCCACCATATTTCAAGTGTTTCCTTGAGTGAAATATTGAGGGATAACAACCTCTTATTTTCCAAAACAACTTTCTCATAGTTTGTCAAGAATTATTCTAGGTCGTTCAAACCATGAAAAGCGGGGGTTTCCCTTACCTCTGTACCAAACCACCTTACTGTGCACTCTATTCTTGCACACCTCCTTGTGGATAATTCATGTAGTCTTTGCTGCCAGTTTTCCATACATGTATCTAAGTCTCAGGCACACGATGTAATGCTTCTCCAGCTGAGTATTCCATCTACAGTTGGGTTGACATAATCTTCTTCTCACATGGTGGTCCTATATAAATGATTGATTTCTTCCAAGTCCAAGCATGTCACCTCTACAAACCTTTATCCTTACAATGGATCCAATGGTGCAATCACTCTATATTCGCCTAATTAAAAAATCATTTTCCATGTCTTTTGGTTGATCACATCCTGGTTATAAAATTCCTAGTGCAGTCCTAGTAATGTTGGGTATGGTGTTGTGCCATCTACTATTTCTATAACTTTGAAATATTCCACAGTGCGCACTCCATCTAAGTCTACTGTCACACATTTTAGTCTTCCAATGGGTAATACTCTATGTTGATTTTCCAATTTCAAATGGAAAGGTTAATACCCTAATGTGGGTTCCCCCATACACTTCCATGTCTTCTTAGCTAAGACATTCACTTTAGATCCTAAATCAAGTATGACATCCCCCATATTGAAATCCCCAATGTTGGCAATTAACTTGAATTCCCTACTTTTTCTTGTTCTTGTATGGAGATTATTAACTATATTTTTTTCTAAATTCCCTTCTACTTATATGTTACATATTTATAGCAAGTTTTGTAAGACCTTAATGGATGATGGATCATTCAATAACTTGACACAGGATTGCAACAAAGTCTTTCAGTTACTTACTTTCTTTGAAGGTTGTCCTTTGTTGGTGTGATCCATTGAGGGTGGAATCTCGTATTTGGTGGATCTTGAGTTTGTTGCGCAATTGATGTGGATTCAATGTTCTCTTTTAGAATCTCTTGTATAGCCTCCTTAAACGTCTTCTTTTCTTTCTACGCGTCAAAATGCTTATGTGGTTTAGTGTTCTTCATGACCCACTAGTGTTGAGATTGATCTTGTTTTGCTACATTAGCTCCCGTCTTAGCTCATCCTCAAGTAAATATGTTGATATTCTTCCCATCATACTTGAATTCTACGAAAATCCATTGGACATTCAGATTATTCTGGATCCTTTTTTCCTATATTTTTCACAATAATGTTGGGTAGTCTTTTGTGTTGTGGACTGCTACGTGACAATACATACATGTCACAGGTGGAAGTGGATAGTATCTTGCATATTGTCCTGGTTGTTGATAGTTGTGGCAGACTACTAGCCCTCTTCTCATCCAAATATTCCTCTACCTCATCCTCCACCTCTGAATCCATGTCTATCTCTGTGCGGTGCATTGTATTGGGGTATCTGGTTATACTGTGTGTTATTATACTATGGAATTGTTGTACTGGGCCTATGTAGGATTGAATTTTGGTTGCACATTTTTTAACTATGGTGCATATTTCCTTGTCATCATCTCTTCTTGCACCCTGTAGGTGTTTGAAGTTATTTCTCTCATCAATTCAAGCATTCTACAATCCTTGTCATCGTGACCCACTGATTTAAAAAAATTGTAGTAAGAAATTTTTGGCACTCTTTTATACTTTTGCATCATTGGATGATGATATGGATCACGCCTGTGTGTCTTACAAATTTCACACCATGTTCGTCCTATCGGCAAGGGGTTTTACACCCCTTCTTCCAAGTATTACGCAAAGATTGGACAATTATTCTTATGGTGTCCTTATGTCCTGCATAATGTACACCAAACAACTTCTCTCTTCTCTTTCCATTTTTTCTGGTTCAACTAAAATGCTAGATTCTTCAGATCCTCTTTCATCTCTTCTATTGTTGGATCTGTATGTTGATACTCGTTTTCTTCTAACTGCAAGGTTGCTTGTAGTGCCTCTTCTTGAGTTTGAAGCTTCTGTTGTCTCAAACGATACTTCAAGTGTGGTAATAGTGAGTTCACAAATAAATACCTATAGTGCATGTTAGGAATAGAGTACTTCAACTTACCTTTCAGACATTTGAACCTTTGATCAATCTCCTAGAAAAACTCCCCTGGTTTCTTCCTGATCTCGATCATTTCATTCATGTACTGGTCTAGCGATCTTGGCTTCTAAAATTCATTTACCAATGGGTTTTTCACCTCTGCAACAATCTTTGTTGCTCCCTGTGGAATGTTTACATCAAGGCTCATGTACCAGTCTAGTGTGTGGTCTCTTAATGTTATATCCAACTGCGCTGCTTTTTTATCCTCATCTGTGACCTGATTTTCTTTCGATATATTTTCATAGATGGATAAATGCTTCTCAGGGTCCTTTAATTCATTTCCTTAAAACTATGGTAATATGATAGTGGAATCTATTCCTGCCATTTTGAAATGTGTTGAACTACTTCCTCTATGCAGTGTAGATAGTTGATTGTTACTTCCTGAACTTGTACCCCCAGTTTTTTTTCCTCTATTGGACCCTTGACCTGCTACCCCTCTTCTACTAAAAATCGATTGTCTAAAATCTTATGTTCCTTCAAATGTATTAGTAGCACATGGGGTTGTAGATTCCACACTAACTGTGATCTGGACTAGAGTTATGCCTTCTATTCCTGACCTTGAAAATCTTGTTTTCCTTTCATATGTTGCACACAGGATTTCCTCAATCTTTTCCACATCCAAAACATCCTCTACCTCTTCTTCATTTCTCGCCAAGCCTTATCTATCGTCTATGGCCCTCTTTTTGTTACTCATCTTATATTGGTAAGGTATATCGTTGTCCTTCGTTCCAGAATTTTCCATTATCTTCTTTGTCTAGTCCTCGTCCATCATGATTGGGTCCATGGAATCCTTCTGCTTCCCCTTATCTATCTCCATGTCCATATCTCATATTCTTGTCAGTGATTCCCCCCTTCCCCCATGTACGCAGGGAATTTTAGCATTTTGATTCCATGGTCATCATGCCTTTGTCATATAATCAAATATTGATAGAAGTATAAAGTGATATTATGTACCTACCTATAGGTCCCTTCAAAAAATCATGCTCTGCAACAGTGTACGAATTCGCAGTATCAATTGTAAATTTAGTCATAAACCTTGCAATAATATTGTCTAATAAAAAATATATTGTGTGTGGAAATTTATTATTGACTTGTTGCAACTTCATGATATTCATAGGATGCCACTCTCGATGTATTATTTGATTTGTAGGGTGGTTGTCCTTCAAACTCAATAACCAATCCTGCAACATATGTGGAAATTTGCAGAAAAATACTTCATGCAAGTCGCTAAAAACATATTTTTCAAGATATTTGCATGCTATATATTTAGGGTTTTTGTTGTCCTTCTGCACAAACTCGAGTTCCTTTTTCTGTAACCATATTTGAATATCCACCTTCATTGGATTCCATGGCCTGAACATTTCCTTCTACATTTTCATTCTCCGTGTTTCTATTCAACATATCCCTTCCAATCGATTATGTGCATTTCCAGCTGGCAACAGAACCATTTGTTGGATTCTTGGGTTGACCCAGGTTCTGATATCAAAGGTTTCCAACCAAACCCTCAAGCTATCGGCCCTCCTGGTAAACCAGAAGGAAACATTGTGCACAAAGTGCACAACGCAGTCTCACCCCAGATAGCTTATGGGGAAACCAAGACTCATGTGTCTACAGTGAGGGAAGGGATTGGGGATGTGATATGTTCCTTTTCCTCATGCATCACCATTATTATCTATCTATTTAAATCTAGTATTCATTCATTAATAAACTATGTATTCATGTTGTTATAATCTATGCTAAAATTCATTCTTTAACTGATAAACAACATAATAATATAACAATCATTCAGACACATTAACACAACAAGTTTATCGTGGTTCACCCCCCCTGGAGCTGTGTCCACAAATATATGTCTCTTCTAGTCTTTTATTCACCATTCTTCAAAATATGCATTTCGCACATTACATTCTTCAGGATTTCAATCAAAAGGTATGGTAAGTACCCTCTGTGAGGTGGACTAGACCACACCAGGCTTCATAGCCTATGATCTAACCCTAAAAACATAACTTATTCAGACCAAAAATATTCTCTCCTTGACCAAAAAAACAACTGAACCACCTATACTATACCTCTGAGGTCTTTATTTATACTATTCTATTGGTTCATGTCCATTACAATCATATCCAAAACCCTAACCCTAACATGGCTAGGTTTGTATACATGCGCACCACGATGTTTTTCCTCCATCTTCCACATGATTCTTTTCCTCCACATATGACACACACTCCAAAAATAGGATTTTATTTCCCAAATTAGGGTTGCGCCCAAAAATAGGCTTTTCTCTCACAAAATAGGCATGCTCCCAAAAATAGGCTTTTCTCTCCGAAAATAGGCATGCGCCCAAAAATAGGCTTTTCTCTCCCAAAATAGGCATGTGCCAACAGAGGGTACCTCAAGCGAAGGAAATTTTCAAGTGTTACCCGTTGATAGGAAACATCAACATATTTCCTTTCATATCTTTCAACATGTATGAGTTGAAACCCATAATTTTATCAATGAGGTAAGGCCCAATCCAGAGTGCTTCAAACTTTGTATGCATTGACAACTTCTCTTTCACTTTGTTCCAGAGAAACACTAATTCACCCTTTTGAAAATTCTTGATTGTTTCACTTTCATCGAAATATTTTTTAACATTTTGTTTCCTTTGTGATATTTTATTCAAAGCCTCACTTATTTCTTCTTCTAATCTCAATAGTTGATTCAGTCTCTTCTACAAAGGGGTATTATCTTTAGTGTCTTCCAGGTTGCCTGCATAAGTCAAAGCATTCAATTCAAGGACAATTGGCATCTTTTCTTCCTTTCGATAAAGCAACATGTAAGGAGACATCCCCATGCTATCCTTTGGAGTCATTATGCTTGCTCATAAAGTTTCTTTCAGTTTCAAGTGCCATTTTTATTTTATTTCAATCAATAGTCTTCTTCAAGATTTGAATCAATGGCTTATTTGTAGACTTGTCAAGGCCATTTCCCTGTGGATAATAATTTTATGATTGTCCCATCACAATACCATATTCACCGCAAAATTTTGTGAACTTCAATCCAATGAAAATTGAGCCATTGTCTGTAATAAATTTCTCAAGAAAACCAAATCTCGAAAAGATATTATCCTTGAGGAATTTGATCAATTCATTAGAACCAACCTTTTTCAATGTTGTTACTTCCCGCCATTTCATGAAATTTCCTGTAGCAGTGAGAATATACATGTTCCCCTCACTTGATTTTGGGTTTATTGGCCCAATGATGTCCATCCCCCATTGTGTGAATGGTTGTTCTACTGATATGTGTTGGAAAGGAATTGCAAATCTCTTCATCTTTCCTGAGAATTGTTGAGAGGGAAGGCATATTCTCACCATTGCATATGAATCCTTGAAAATTGATGGCCAATAAGATACAAATCTTATTATTTTATGTGTTATAGCAGTAGGTGAAAAATGTCATCTGCATATGCCTTTATGAAACTCTTGTATCAGTTCTTGGGCCTTCCTTTCATATACACATCTCAAAAAAATGCCATCTCTAGTTTCTTCTGAACAATATTTCAACAATCAACACATACTGACTTGACTTCATCTTTAAAGATCTTCTTTCCTTTGGAGTCATGCTGGTGGGAAATTGACCAGATTTTAAATAGAGTACAATATATTTGTACCAATCCAAGCCAAATATAGGATTTCCAATTGAAACCAAAATCACTCCATTTAAGGAGTCACTATCTGCAATGAGTTTGCACTATCCTTTCCCTATGACTTATTTCAAAGGCTTGATTTCAATGTCATACTCTTGATTTCCGGATTGACACTTCTTCCTTGAAAATTTTCGTATTATCATCTCTAGTGCAAAGAGACTCAGATTGGACACAATTTTTTGGAATAGGGACACTATTATTATCTTCAACATCATTTTCATTTTCCAAAAAATGTTTTAAGTCTTCATCATTCTCAAACACTTGGAGAAAATATTGGTTATCTGGCACTAAGGGTTGAAAACATCTTTTCACTTGAAAAGATTTCTCACTTTTTATGTCATCTAGATTTGAAAATGAAGTGACCAATGCTACAAAATATGCTTTTTGATTTTTATCACTTGGAATATAAGATATAGTGAAGGAACTAAAAGCCTCCATTAATTCATTCACTCTTTTGAAATATGGCTTGAGCCTTTCCTTTTTAATCTTATACTTTTGAGTGATCTAATT
>SNQJ01S0073309.1:37720-62474 GCA_010110895.2 Picea sitchensis | reverse complement strand
CTTTTATTTCTTGAGATTTCTACCTAGCAGACACAGTTTTCATTTTCTTTCAAAGAATTGAATCCATTGCCCAATAGGTGCCTTTCCTTCTTTCCAACAAACCTTTAAAAACTCCTTCACCTATTCAAAACATCTAGCCACTTATCCTCAAAGAAAATACATCTTTAGAGACCAAGTGATAAGAGAGATCCCTCTCAGAACTGAAAGGATATTTTTTGTTCTAAAGTGGTTATGTGGTTACCTTTGTGTTTTGCCTCCTCAACCTAGGCAATTTACTTAGTGATAACATAAGATATGATGGCAAAAGTGTCGAAGCTGAGATACGTCAACCATGATGTTCGATATGTGATGAATTTTTTGGACCTTGTGAAGGAAACATATTTAGAGGGCATAGGGGAGATAAGACTCCTAGGAAGACCCATCTTGGATCTTTCACAATGGATTACAGGGCTATATAAATCAGGTATCATGAACCTATTAGATATATCGCATTTCGAGCATCGTAAGAATGTGGGACTATGTGTGAAGCAATTACTGTCCAGGGTGCATGGAGGTATCATGTGAATAGAAAGGCCAGTCCCCATTAGTGTTTCTTTGATTTCCAAGATTACAATGTTTCCCATTATTGGCACACAACCCTAAGAGTACCTATAGAATAAAGCACGAGAAAAATAAATTGTAGAAATAATGAAAGAATAGTCTGGAACAAACAAGGGGAACCAGGGTATATTCATAAAATACATCAATGACATCACGACGAGGTTCACCAGAAATATAATGGATTTCAAATTGTTGAGGAATTGTAGGAAGGAAGAGACCCAAGTAGGAGTCGTTGCATTAGTTGCGCAGTTCACAAAAGTAGTGATGTTTAGCAGGGCACCATAACTATTAAACCAGTTTTTGATTGACTATAGGGATACATAGGATAATGGAACTAAGTTCCAATATTCCTAGATCCTCATACTCATAGCTTTGGTAGGTTGGAAGAAACCAAATTTCTCAGTGTTTGTAGACAAGAAGGGGAAGTGATACACAAAGAGATACAAAACCCTCTGGAAAGCTAAGGACAATAAGAATCAACAAGAAAACAACGCAATGTTTTCCATGTTTATGGAAGACATGCAACAAAAAAAATAAAATGTGTGAAGGATCCCTATTGAGGTGGTCTAGGAGAATGAAGGGATTTACAGGTTTAAGGCATCCAGGCATCACATGTGGATCCAGGACACAAGGGACCCAATGAAAACATGGACAAAAATGAAATACTGTGCATTAAGGGAAGAGGTCAACTAGATTATCAAAGATTGGCCCACACAGTGGAAGGTGCCAACAACAAAGAAAGAATCCAAACCAAAGGCACAAGAAGATGCGGGCACATCGAAAAAGGATAGTCCAGCTAAAAGCACTAGAAAGGATGCAAATTGCTCTCAAGCATCAGAAAGCAGCCCAGGAAGAAAGAAACAATGTCAAGGGAGGAAGTGAAGGGTGATGAAAATAATGGAGAAACCTCTTAGCCAGAAGAGGACAA
Source organism: Picea sitchensis (assembly GCA_010110895.2). NCBI lineage: Eukaryota > Viridiplantae > Streptophyta > Pinopsida > Pinales > Pinaceae > Picea > Picea sitchensis. The sequence goes on along the minus strand of SNQJ01S0073309.1, from coordinate 60,946 downwards.
TGCACAAAATAATAATATTGAGGTGCAACCCTCATAGATGAAATGAACCGGAACATAGGAGGAGGAAACACGAAATACAATGAAATACCATAAGAAGTCTCTATGAATCACAATTACCGAGGATGATGTCGAATTAGTGGTAAACAAAGTTCAATATAGAGGAGAATATTTCATATGCGAAGAAGAGGTTCAAAGGAAGGATATCATGGATAAGTTGGTGGAATTCCATGATACTCTACAAAGGATGAAAATTCCTACAGCGCAACAATTTACAATGTAGCCGACAGAGAAGACACAACCAACACTTGCGCAAAAGGAACATGAAGAAATAGTTCAGAAAATGGTGAAGGTCAGGGACACCTTCAAGGTCACACAATAGATTATGACAATTTATGAGGAGACAACATAGAATTCAGTTTGGGACATAGACCAAATTGAGATGGTGATGATGAAAATACATATAAAGGCACTATATAGACTATAGGAAAGTGTGATGCAAGAATTCCAATCCAAATCCCACGTAGATGCTACTAACTTGGAAGTTGGTAGTGAGGTTACAAAAGTATTACAAATTACTTGTGATCAGTTGTTATTGGATAAATCGGTGAATGCAGACATAAACTAATCTTTGTAGATCCACATGTTTCTAGAACAAAACAAGATAGGACATGACGCTTTCCCTAGGTTGCTACCATTGAATTTATCACCAAAGAAGGAGTGTATGACATACCTTTATATATCACTTACCTATATCTCTGTTGTCCCTGCTTCGCTCTGGTGTTCTTGTGAGATCAGATCTGTGATGACACAAACCAACCAAAGTTAAAGAAGCAATTCTATATTCAATGGAAACCTAAACACGTGATTAAGGAGTCATGTAATAAAACACTAATGATTTTATGGGAAAGAAACATGTCGCTGTATCATATTAATTAAAAGTGGAAGATACAACCAAAGTTCCTTGATGTCACAAGTTCCCTTTCGGTGGTCCTTAGTTATAACACGCACATACACTTGTTGTGAATTTGCATGAAGATAATCCACAAAGCTTGATGGATAAATGGAGGCCTCAAGCATCAATTGTATCAGGATTCTTCACACAATCTTCAGCCTACTCTTTGCTCAATCTTGATTGACCTTACTTAACCTTTTCCATTAGAAATCCATTATTATATAGGAGAAGATGAAGTGGTTACTAGGATGAGGATGATCCCACCAAATCAGAAAATCCAGTAAGATCACAACCATACGAACACTACCTCACATTCTAGAAGATTCTCCTTATAGAAACTTCGTGGAACTTCTTCCTTTTATTAGCTTCAAGCGCCATCGCACCCTGCCTATATAGCAGCATGCAAAAATCCTGCGGGCTAGGCATAGAGCAGATTGTGGAAATCAAGGATTTCCTCACTGTGTACCACTGTCAGCCTGCGACGTCATTCTAAAAATGTGCCTTGTAGGTGAAGAACTCAGCCATTTTCCTCATGTGAAAGAATTTTTTGGAAGCCTGAACACATGCTTATGGGGTCATCATCAGAGTGACCAAAATAATGTGTAACAGAATTCCCCCCCAAAGTATGAGGCTAGAACATGTGACATCCAAAATATTTTGTAAAAATTCATGTGTGTGTCGGGAACAAGGAGCGCACGAATCAGGAACCTACAAACAATCAAGCATCTACATAGAATTATACCATTTTTGAGGTAGGCATTCCCATACTCAGATCACGAGTGATTGAAATCATAAATGAAAGTCATGGACACCAATTATACACCATGGATCTATGTCATCAAGATTCTACATAGCCACCAGAAATACACCATGGATCTATGTATTAGAAAGTGTAAATTTAGACACAGCCATGAGACATACAAAGTGGATCTGCGTGTCAATTCAAATCATAAATACTCCATCGCAACCTAAGCCAAAAAGATAAGATCCAGGGTCTTCAATCCCATCATCCGTAAGTATGAATCTAACCATGTGATTACAGGTGTTGAAGTCGAACATGGTAGAAACCACTTGATTACCATTCATTAATGAAAACCATTAACAAGTGCAAGGGAAATTACCATTGATGTCAATGACTCCCAAGGTACCTTAGTATAATCCAATGAATGTGAATAAATGAGATGAAGTCAAAAACTCGATGAAATCTCTCGTTTAGGGACCAATGATGTGAATCCACTACCGAGAGAGAAGAAACCTACCATTGAGGCATGTAGGCTCTAAGGTACTACGATTTCTAAGTCTTGTTCCCAGATGACGAGTTGAAGTCGACAGGAAAAAGACTCGTCACGGGAGGGCCTTGATGTATCCCTCATCAGTGACACGAAATAAGTAACATATTAAGGGTAGATCAAAGTATGAAAATGATTCTAAACTGACACGGGGAAGGCCAACATGGTAAGAAATGACAATGCATATGGCCAACTCAAGGGAGGGATTGTTTGGACTTCTCTTGAACATATGAATGACACGACACTGGTCTTGGCAACATTGACTCAAAGATGACCCAATATATGAATTTGAAGAAGGCTAGACGAGAGAAAAATGGATTTCTCAACCCATATTCAAATGATGAAGGGGGTGTCATGTTCAAGAGCGACTAGTACTACCACTAACATAGGTACATAAACACATCTCTTTCCAAAACATTTCCCCACCATTTCTGCCGAGTACCTCTTTATTTTTACACAAGATTGAGGAGGATAACATATGCTTGTTGATATAAGCTCATCCTTCGGACGAGTCCCTCGGAATATTTTTAACGAACCCTATGAAGGAGTGGTTTGGTCCCATGTGGGTATTTCGATGTTTGTTTAATGAGTCCAAAGATAGAAAACTCGGGGGTTTTTCATGTTTATAGAGTCTGAAAAACATTTTAAAGAGAACTCTCTCAGTTCCTTTTTCGTAAAATAGTTCGACAAGAACGAAAAAGTGATAAACTATCGCCTATCAAATGTTTTATTCAAATACTTTTACGATCATGAACATAACAAGGTCACTCGGAAATCTTTTTGTTTTTATGGGCTGTGAAAAGAGATTAAATGATACTCCATGTGTGTCACTTTTCATGTTACCAAGATGAGTATGAAAGGATGACAAAAGTATACTCGGTTGTGTTCTCATAAATTTTCAAGCACGAGAACGAACGAAGAGTGAACTCGAGGTTTTACTAAAAAACCCTAAAAAGTATCGATATGCATAACGAAAAGAAAACAAATTATGGAACAAAGATCCATACTCTGTTAATTAGGACTCTAGTCTTCTTCTTGCAAGAAACAAGAAACTCATGAGACTATTAGTTTTGAGGATTTATAACCAAACACATTTATATAATATGAAATATTATGAAAAAGGGTAAAAAAAGAAATAAATAAGAGTAAGAGCTATTTTTTACCATTTCATTTGTATTTGGTCAAGAACTCGTCTGAAAACCCTAGTGGAGTCGCCAATTTTTTTATTGGAAAAATCAGTGAATGCAAACATAAACTAATCTCCCTAGATCCACCTAGATCTAGAACAAAACAAGACAGGACATGACGCTTTCCCTAGGTTGCTACCATTGAATTTATCACCAAAGAAGGAGTGTATGAAATACCTTTATATATTGCTTCCCTATATCTCTGTTGTCCCTGCTTCACTTCAATGCTCTTGTGAGATCAGATATGTGATGACACAAACCAACCAAAGTGAAAGAAGCAATTGTATATTCAATGGAAACCTAAACACATGATCAAGGAGTCATGTAATAAAACACTAATGATTTTATCGGAAAGAAACATGTCGTTGTATCATATTAAGTAAAAGTGGAAGATACAACCAAAGTGCCTTGATGTCACAAGTTCCCTTTCGGTGGTCCTTTATTCCAACACACACATACACTTGCTCTGAATTTGCATGAAGATAATCCACAAAACTTGATGGACAAATGGAAGCCTCAAGCATCAATTGTATCAGGATTCTTCACACAGTCTTCAGCCTATTCTTAGCTCAATCTTGATTGACCTTGCTTAACCTTTTCCATGAGAAATCCATTATTATATGGGAGAAGATGAAGTGGCTAATAGGATGAGGATGATCCCACCAAATCAGAAAAGCCAGTAAGATCACAACCATATGGATTCCACCTCACATTCTAGAAGATTATCCTTCTAGAAACTTCATGGAAATTCTTCATTTTCTTAGCTTCAAGCGCCACCGCACCCTGCCTATATAGAAGCATGCAGAAATCCCACAGGCCAGGCATAGAGCAGCCTATGGAAATCAAGGATTTTCGCACTATGTACCACTGTCATCCTGCGATGTCATTCTAAAAATGTGCCTTGTAGGGGAATAACTCAACCATTTTCCTCATGTGAAAGATTTTTTTGGAAGCCTAAACACATGCCTATGGGGTCATCATCAGAGTGACCAAAATAATGTGTAGCATCAGTTGGCCCTAGAGAAGGAGGAGGAGAAGAGACGCACAAACAAATTAGAAAAGGGACTGATAGAAGTGTATAATGACATACCATACTGTGCACAAGAGCCATAAGTCACACCGGAAGGAAAGTTTCATAGGATTGCATAGATCATGGAGAAATAAAAATAGTAGATCGCATATCTCATGGAAAAATTGACTCCTACTACACCCCCATAATTCAAGGATCAAGGAGAGCAGGAAGATATTGTGCACATCAACAATATTGTGCAGGAAGCTAAGGTAGTGGAATAATTATATGAAAAGAATGCTCAAATGTGGACCAGCATGGAAGAAGAAGAGAAAATACAACAACTGAACTAGAAACAAGAGAGGATAACTGCAGACATTCAGGACTTAAAGGAGTAGCATAAGGAAATGGCCATCCTAGAGAGGATGAAGAGTGTGCATGATATGAATAACCTGTTGTTATTGGATTAATCGGTAAATGCAAACATAAACTAATCTCCCTAGATCCACCTAGATCTAGAGAAGAACAAGACAAGACATGACACCTTCCCTAATCTCTAATCATTGAATTTACTATCAAACAAGAGATGAGTGACATAACTTTGAATATCGCTTCCTTGTATCTTTGTTTTCCTCGCTCCACTCCGATGCTCTTGTGATATTTGACCTGCAATGAAACACAAACCAACCAAAGTGAAAGAAGCAATGGTATATTCAATGAAAACTTATGCATGTCATCAAGGAGTAATGCAATAAAATGAGAATGATTTTATGGGAAAGAAACATGCCACTGTATTATATTAAGTAAAAGTGGAAGATACAACCAAACAACCTTGATGTTGCAAGGTTCCCTTTCAATGGCCCTTTGCTCCAACACACACACTTGCTCCAAACTTGCATGAAGAAGATCCACAATAACTTGATGGTATGAAATGAAGACCTCAAGCATAAACTAAAGTAGAATTCCTCACACAATTATCAACCTATTCCTCCATTAACCTTAATTCCTTGCTTAACCTTTTCCATGAGAAATCCATCCTTATATAGGAGAAATAGAGATGGTTAAAGAGATTGGGATGATCCCACCAAATCAGAGAAATAAGTAGGATCCCAACCATATGGATGCCACCTCATATTGATGTAGGATCATCGCCAGCAAAACAAGTGCGAGTGGAGGACATCTGGATATACACCAACATGCATTTTGAAGATATTTTGAATTTCAAAGGATGGCATGTTAATGTAATATCTAAAAAGATATTATTGCTCTTAAATTTTTTGGGGATTGTAACGCAGATCTTGAGCATTCGCTCTCATTTGCCGGTTGTGGAAAATTAATGTAATCAATGTAAAGTAGTTGCAATGTTTAATTCAATAAGATAGATTAGAGTTGTAGGAGGGAAAACTTAAGAAGACTCCCTCGTATGTATTGTATCATTCTGATTATTGTAATTAAGTTGTAGAGAGATAGATAAGAGAAGAACAGATATTGTATAATTTGTATGAGCAGATAGTTTTTCTATAGAAATCATGTACAAAATCACTTGGATTAATATAAGAATGCTTTAATCCAACTTCATGGTTTTTAATGGTTACTGTTTACATCTATTGAAAGGTATGTTTACAGTTTTCTTATATATTTTGTTATGCATTTGTTTCAATGTTGTGTATGCACGTGATTTCATGTTGTATGCATGAATTCTGTGAGAGGGAGAGTATAAGTTTCAATTTTTTCTCTTCCTGAGAATTCATGCAAGGAGTTCAGTGAAAGTCCACAAGGAGTGCGTCGACAGTTTTTGAGTTTTATCTTAGAAAGATCAGGAGAGATATTGTTGATATTATACCAATGGGAGTGAAAGTATAGAATAAAGTCATGCAAGGTGTTCACAGGCTAGGTCGAGTCTTATCCTTTTCCAACTCAATTGAGTGGTTGAAGAATTGTTGTTGCAAGGAGTGCACAGAGTTGGAAGATATCAAATAATCAGATATTATCGTGAAGGTCTCAAGGAGTGTGTGCAAGATTCCTCAAAATCCTTGAGTTTTCAATGAGGATCAAGCTCAGGAAGGATAGAGACTTTTAGAATTTCAAAGAAAGAACAAGATCGAATTCGTCTCATAGAAGTCAAGATCAGGAAGAAAGGCACCACGTTATTTGGCAAGGAACTACCTAGAGTCTAAACGGGCAGTGGATATTCTCAGAGGGAGAAATGTTGATATCCATGGACCATTAGATCCAGTGGAGTTGCAGGGAGGTTAAGGGTGAGAGTCCTTCAACATTTGAAAGCCGAGGAGAGATAGCAGTCGTTAGATTTGAAGGGATGAGAGACATTGATTTGGAATTTTGAATTTCATCATTTCGGAAGTCGAGAGTGTGGAGCAAGTTGTAACCAGGAAGTTGCAAATCGTGAAATTCCAACTTCGCGAAACAAGGATCTGGACCGTCGGATCATGGGAGGTTTAGGACCATTGATATGTGGTGAGGAAGTCGTGAGTTCAGACTTGGATAAGAGAGAGAAGAGTTGCAACGCAAATCCAAGAGTCGTGAAATCCTGACATGCTCGAAGGTGAGGCCCCAGGGTTTGGTTGGAGGTCATATGGTGGAAGCATAAGGGGGGAGCTAGTGGACCGTTAGCCCATTTCAGGGTTTCGAGAATAAGAGGAATCAGGGTGACTCGTAGTAGGAATCTCGAAATCACAAAATGTGAAGTTGTGAAATCTGAAGAGCCATTTTGGGTTAAGTTAGTGGTCACGTCGGTGGTCACGTGGAGTGGAGGTTCATGCCTAGTGCTTGTTCGCGCAGGCATAACTTCTAGAAGGACCTGTGGTCTTATATGCATTGAAGGTTCGAGTGGGAACTAAAGAGCCATTTCATCTCAGAGGAATATAAAAATCCATAGACCGGGAGGTCAACAGACCTTGCTGAGGTGGTGTGTTGCGTCAGGTGGTATCAAAGATTACAATAATTGTTTTCTATAGGTGGGAGAGGACGGAAGGCAATTTGTGATTTGGATTCTGCATGGACAGATTGAAATAATGCCGCCAAAAAAATGTTAAGAAAGACCGATGCCCGATCCAGCCATGGAAAGGGATATGAGAGAAATTTGCACTCGATTAGATGCTACGGACACAGCACAGAGATGAACACCTGATACTAGAGATATCAATGAGGTTGAAAGTGAGAATGAAGGAGGACCCAAAGAATAAGTTGTAGTCAAAGATGCTGCAAAGGAATGTATATTCAAAGTTGTCGCAAGAATAGGTGCCAGAGAAAAGCTAGAAATTCCAATGTATGAAGGCAAATTGGACGTTGAGGATTCATTAGATTGGTTTAGAGATCTAGATAAATAATTTGGTTATGAAGATATCAAAGAAGATAAGAAAGTAAATCACATTGTCACTAGACTGAAAGGAATTGCAACACTATGGTGGGATGAACTATAGGCTGACAGGCGTTGCAAAGGCAAACAAATAATCAAAAGTTGGGATAGGATGGTAGCATATATGAAAGCCAAATTCATACCCAGAGATTACCAAATCAATATGTTTCGAAGAATGCAGAATTTGAGACAGAAAGGGATGATAGTGAAGGAATACACTGAGGAGTTTTACAGGTTAAACATTAGAGCTGGTCATCGTGAGAGTGATGATGAAAAGTTCACCAGATATATGAATGGCATGATATATGAGAGTCAGGATGAAATGAGCATGGTGACAATTAGAAATGTAGAAGGTGATTATCAGGTTTCTCTGAAGGAAGAAGAGAAATTGGCTCGAAAGCAAAGTCAAAGGGGTAGAGGTAGAGTTCGGAGAAGAGGTAAAGAAATTTCCTAGGATAGAGTAAAAAAACCCAAAGATGAAGAAAAGAAGCCTAATAATCACCCAGAAAGGAGAGGAAGTTCATAGGGAAGACAATATGTCGATAAGAACACTTTTTCTCGAGCAAGAGGAAGAGGAAGAGGCATAGGATTTGAAGTAAAAAAAAAATTCTGTGGAAAGATCGGACACAAGTCTTGGGAATGTTCCGATAGAAAAAGAGATGGAGGAGGCGAAGATCACATTTCAGAAGCACAAAGGCTAAATGTTGAGGCAGAAGATGCAGAAGGTGGGAGATCCTTAATGATGAGGAAAATTCTCTTGAAGCCAAAGAAAGAGATGGAGAATCCAGTCCAGACAAATAGTTTGTTTAGAACTACTTGCAAGACCAAGGATAGGGTATGCAAGGTAATAGTTGACAGTGGAATCATAGATAATTTAGTATCCACAGAAATGGTGGAGAAACTGGAATTGGAGACAGTTGCACATTTGAGTCCATACAAAGTCTCGTGGTTGCAAAAAGGACATCAGGTAACAGTCACTAAACAATGTTTAGTTGAATTTAAGATAGGGGGTTATAGAGATGATATCTTATGTGATGTAATTCCCATAAATGTCTATCATCTTTTGTTGGGGAGGCCTTAGCAATATGAAATAAATGTTTTCCATGACAGAAGAAAGAACACTTATACCTTGGAAAAGAATGGTAGGACACATATGTTGCTTCCAATTGAAGATAAGAAGGCTAAGGCAGAAGCAAGCAATACTATACTTCTCATGAGTGGGAAGCAACTTCTGGATGAAGTCAAGAAAGAAGAAGAAATGCAATTTGTTGTGGTGAGAAAACCTAGAGTCATTTTGACCAGTACCTCAATAGATGATCTACCTGAGGAAATTCAGGAACTGCTAGAGAATTTCACTAGCATAGTGGTGTAAGAATTACCTTGTTTGTTGCCTCACATCAGAAGTATAATCCATCACATTTACCTTATACCAAGAGTGATTTTACCAAACAAAGTAGCGTACAGAATGACATTGTAGGAGAATGAAGAGGCCAAGAAGAAAGTCCAATATTCGATAGACAAAGGGTTGATTAGAGAAAGATTGAGTCCATGAACTGTACCAATAGTGTTAAGTCCAAATAAGGATGGTGGATGGAGAATGTTTACAGACTCAAGGGATATAAACAAAATCACCATCAGGTATATATTTCCTTTACCCAGGATGGATGACTTGATGGATTACTTGAGTGGGGAATTTTTTTTTTCAAAAATTGATTTGAAAAGTGGATATCATCAGATTAGAATGAGGGAAGGTGATGAATGTAATACATCATTCAAGATGAATGAAAGGCTGTATGAATGGCTTGTCATGTCGTTTGGTTTGATGAATGCACCAAGTACTTTTATGAGATTGATGAACAAAGTCTTGAAAGATTTCATTGGGAAGTTTGTAATTGTGTATCTTGATGATATATTGATCTTCAGTAAGACTGAGGAAGAACATTTGAGACATCTAACTCTAGTGATGAGGAAGTTGCAGCAAGAGAAGTTGTTGATAAATTTGAAGAAGTCGTCTTTCATGAAGACATAACTCATTTATTTGGGTTTTGTGATCTCTTCGAATGAGTTGAAGATGGATCTTGAGAAGGTAAAAGCGATCAAATAATGGCCATCACCAAAGAATATCTTTGAAGTTAGAAGCTTCCATGGATTAGCCAGTTTTTATAGGAATTTCATCAGAAATTTTAGTGGAATTTGTGCACCAATGAAGGACACAGTCAAGAAAAGACATAAATATTTTCATTGGATAGAGGAAGCAGAGAAAATTTTCAAGTTGTTGAAAGAGAAGATAACTCAACAACCAGTTCTAGTTCTGCCAGATTTCAGTAAAACATTTCAAGTGAGATGTGAAGCAAGTGGATTTGCAATTGGAGCAGTCTTAAGTCAAGACAATAGACTAGTTTCATACTTCATTGAGAAGATGAACGATGCCAAAAGGAATTATTCCATGTGTGATAAAGATTTTTATGCAGTCATACAAGCGTTGAAGAAATGGAGGCACTACGTGGTTCCAAAAGCGTTTGTTTTGTATAGCGACAACCAAGCCTTAAAGTTTATAACTAGACAAGATAAATTCAACCAAAAACATGCAAAATGGGTTGAAGTTATGAAAAAAATTACTTTTGTTATAAAGCACATTTCTGGAAATGCTAACAAGGTTGTTGATGCGTTGAGTATGAAATGTTTGATTATGCGGGAGTTTCATGTGAAGACCTTAGATTTTGATAGCCTTAAGGACATGTACATAAATGATTCAAATTTATAAGATGCTTATGAAGCATGCAAGAATCCTGTTTTGAGAGAGAGAAGCCAATGGATCAAATACTTGATTCAGGATGTACTTTTGTTTAAAGGAAATCAGTTGTGTATCCCGAAGGGTTCTATGAGAGAAAACATTTTGAAGGAAAAACATAGTGTGAGATTGGCTAGACATTTTGGCCATGACAAAACATTTATGCAATTGAACAGTTTGTATTATTTTCCAGGAATGAGGATGGATGTCAAAAATTTTGTCAACAAATGCATAATTTTCCAGCACACAAAGGGGAAAAGACAAAATACATGATTGTATCAACCATTTCCAATACAAGAGAGGTCGTGTGATGCAGTAAGCATGGATTTTTTGTTAGGAATTCCAAGGATGTAGAGAGGTTTTGATTCCATATTCATGGTAATCAACAGATTCTAAAAAATGGCACATTTCATTCCATGTTAGAAAACCAGTGATGCAACACACATTGCAAATATGTTTTTCAAGGAAGTTGTTTGACTTCATGGTTTACCCAAGAGTATTGGTTCGAACAAAGATACCAAATTTGTTGGTCATTTCTAGAGGACACTATGGAAGAAGATAGGAACAAATTTGTCTTTTATCTCAACATATCACCCTCAGATGGATGGAAAAACTGAGGTAGTAAATCGAATTTTGGGGGAATTATTGAGGATTTTGGTAGTTAAACATCACAGTCAGTGGGATCAAGTTCTTCCGCAAGTGGAATTTGCATATGAGAACAAGACAAAGACCATTCCAGATAATGTATGGAATGCATCTGAGAGGAGTATCTGAGTTGAGAGACCTAGATAAGAATGAGTTCAAGAGTGTTGGAGCATAATATTTTGCAATAGAGATGCAAGAGTTCCAAGGGAAGATTAAAGAGAGGTTGCAGAGTTCCAACCAGGAGTACAATCATAGATCAGATCAACACAGGAGAGAGTTTCAATTCTAAGTGGGATATTTAGTCTTAGCACACGTCAAAAAATAAATATTCCCAAGGGGAATGTATAATAAGTTGAAGATGAAAAAGATAGGTCTGTGTAAGATTTTACGGAAATTTGAGGCAAATTCTTATGAGATAGAATTTCCATATGGTGTGGGAATATCCCCCAAATTCAACATATNGAAAAAAAAAAAAAAAGGAAATTCAATGGGTCAAACAATTGCCTATAGTTGAAAAGCCGCAGATGGAAAAGATCATTGATCAGAGAGTTAGCAAGAAGACCTGGATGAAGACATATCTTGAATGTTTTGTAAAGTGGAAGGGACACCCGATTGAAGATGCCAATTGGGAAAGTGAAGAAGATATCTAGAAACATGGACATATGGTGCAGGAGCTCATGGACAGGAGTCCATGAACTTTTTAGCTAGAGGAGTATGATGCAGTAGCATCGCCAGCAAAGCAAGCGTGAGTGGAGGACAACTGGATATACACCAACATGCATTTTGAATATATTTTTAATTTCAAAGGATGTCACGTTAATGTAATATAATAAAATATATTATTTCTCTTAAATGTTTTGGGGATTGTAACACAAATCTTGAGCGTTCTCTCTCGTCTGCCGGTTGTGGACAATTAATGTAATCAATGTAAAGTAGTTGTAAACTTTAATTCGATAAGATAGCTTAGAGTTGTAGGAGGGGAAACTTAAGAAGACTCCCTCGTATGTATTGTATCATTTTAATTATTGTAATTAAGTTGTAGAGAGACATAATAGAGAAGAACAAAGATTGTAGCAGTTGTATGAGCAGATAGTTGTTGTTATAGAAATCATGTACAAAAGCACTTGGATTAATATAAGAATGCTTTAACCCAACTTCATGGTTTTTTATGGTTACTATTTACATCTATTGAATGGTATGTTTACATTTTTCTTATATACTTTGTTATGCATTTGTTTCAATGTTGTGTATGCACATGATTTCATGTTGAATGTATGAAGTCTATGAGAGGGAGAGTATAAGTTTCAATTGTTTCTCTTCCTGAGAATTCCTACAAGGAGTGCAGTGAAAGTCTGCAAGGAGTGCGTCGATGATTTCTAAGTTTTATCTCAGAAACCTCAGGAGACATACCATTGATCTTATACTAGTGGGAGTGTCGATATGGGTGGAAATTATCAGAGGGAGAAGTCTCGATATCCATGGACCGTTAGATCCAATGGAGTTGTAGGGAGGTTAAGGGCGAGAGTCCTTCAACATTTTCAAGCTGAGGAGAGATAGAATCCATCATATGTGAAGGGACGAGAGTTGTTGATTTGGTGTTTTGAATTTCGGCATTTCGGAAGTTAGGAGTGTGGAGGAAGTTGTAACCCGGAAGTTGTGAGTCGCGAAATTCCAACTTCGCAAAAAATGGATCTGGACTGTTGAATCGTGGGAGGTTCAAGATCATTGATATATGGTGAGGAAGTCGTGATTTCGAACTTTAGGCAGAGAGAGAAGAGTTTCATCGCAAATCCATGAGTCATGAAATCCCGATGCACTCAAATGTGAGGCCCCAAGGTTTGGCTGGAGGTCATATGATGGAAGCATAAGGGGGGAGCTAGTGGACCATTATCCCATTTTGGGGTTTTGGGAATTGGAGGAATCAGGGTGACTCACAAAAGGAATCCTGAAATCACAAAACACAAAGTCACGAAATCTGAAGAGTCATTTTGGGTTAAGTCAGTGGTCACGCTGGTGGTCACGTGGAGTGGAGGTTCACGCCTAATGCTTGTTCGTGCAATCGTAACTTCTATAAGGAACTGTGGTCTTATATGCATTGAAGGTTCCAGTGGGAACTAATGAGCCATTTCAACTCAGAGGAATACAGATATCCATAGACTTGGAGGTCAGCAGACCCTACTGAGGTGGTGTGTTGCATCACATATTCTAGAAGATTCCCTTCTAGAACTTTTGTGAATCTTGACCTTTTCTTATTATTTCATCATCATCGCACCCTGTCTATAGGACAACATGTGGAAACATCACAAACCAGTCTCGAGACAGAATGCAATAATCAGGCATCGCCGCACCCTGCGTATAGTGCAACCTGTGGCTATCTTCCTTAATAAGGTTTTTTAGAAGAGAAAGCCAGTCACTTTTCTCATGAAGAAAGGTTCTTTTGGGAACCTGAACACATGTTGTAAAAGGATCACTAGGGTGACCAAAATAATGTGTAACACCTGTCAGAAGAGATGAAGGCTGCATAGGATGACAAGTAAGAAAGACAGGCTCAGTTGGAGCCATTACAATAGGAAGCGAAGGGGATGATAGAAAAACTGCAAGTAGAGAAAGGGAAGATAGAGAAAATACATGCAGAATGTAGAGAAGGGTTGGCAGAGCACATTATAGTTAAGAATGTGGAAAAGCTGGCAAAGTAGACCACACAAGTTAAATAGAAAGTCACTCAATTGGAAAAGGTATTCCAGGAGTTGCAACTAGCAATCCAAAATGTAAACTAAGGTTGAGTGGCTTGGGACGAGCCACATGTTAGTGTTGGGGGCCTATTGGCATAGGCCTATTTTGGGAGAGAAAATCCTATTTTTGGGCATAGGCCTAATTTGGGAGAGAAAAGCCTATTTTTGGGCGTAAACCTATTTTGGGAGAGAAAAGACTATTTTTGGGCACATCCCTATTTTCGGAAGGAAAGGCCTATTTTTGGATTATGTGCCATATGTGGAGGAAAAGAAGCATACATAAGCTAGAGGAAAAGAAACGTAGTATGGATGCAAACAAGTCTATCCATGTTAGGGTTATGGTTTTGGATATGAAGGTAATGGCTATGAGCCAATAGTATGAATGTAATGGGTAGGAGGTCTAGTAGAGGTGGGTCAGTTGGTTGTTTGGTCAAGGAGAGAATATTTTTGTTCTGAATAAGCTAGTTTTTTAGGGTTAGATCATAGACTATGGATCTTGGTGTGGTCTAGTCCACCTCATGGAGGGTACTTACCCTACCTTTTGATTGTAAGCCTGAAGAATGTAATGCGCACAACACATAATTTTCAAAATGATGAATAAAAGAGAAAAAGAGACATGTCTTTATGGACGTAGCCCCGGGGGGGTGAACCACGGTAAACCTGTTGCGTCAATGTGTCTATTTTTCTACTGTTATTTTGTTTATCAGTTAAAGAATGTGCATAGTTGATTAATGAATGAATGCTAGATTTAAATGGATGGATAATAATGGTGATGTATGAGGAAAAGGAACAAATTACATCCCTAATACCTTCCCTGACTGTAGACACCTGAGTCTTGCAGTCCCCCATAAGCTATCTCGGGTGAGACTATGTTGTGCACTCTGTGCCCAGTGTTTCCTTCTGGTTTACTAGGAGAGATGATAGTTTGAGGGTTTTGTTGGAAACCTTTGAGATCAGAACCTAAGTCAACCCAAGCGTCTAACACTCTCCTTTATTTGTACATACTTTTTATTTTTTCTTTGTACATCCTTACTATTTCAACTCCATTTCCCAAAGGATAAAACATATGGTTGTCATATTTTGGATTCTAGACAACCCGCAGGGGGTTATCATCCCATAGTTGGAGCCAGTTGTTGAACCCCTTTTGTTCTTCCGCTTCCGTTATTTTTTCCCTCTTGTTTATCACCTTTCTTTCCCCTATTTAATTTTTCTTCCCCACTTATCCCATACATCCTTTTCCTTTCTTGGTTTGTAGAACTTACTATACTTAGTCATTTTTTGACATATTCACAGGTTGGAAAACTTATGGAATAGTAGATGTGTGTTATGTTTCTTTTTCTTGTAAGATCAGTCTGGCTCAACACTTGTTTTATTTTCTCTATCATGGACTCACAAAATTTCATTTGGTTCCTTTTCATCTCTCACAAGTCATCCGATAAACCTCAAAACTTAACCATTTCACAACCACTTCATCTATTATGAACTCTCGGACTCACAGACTCATGGAGTCGTGGACTTGCATTTTCATTCCCAACTCTCACTCTGACTCTCTGGTATGACATGTCCCATTATTTCACATTTCTCAAGTCACATTTAATTTTATTCTTATGAAATCAACCACTAAATTTATTTCTGAAAAGGTTGTTAATTAATGATGTTTATATCGAGCCCAAAGGGGTTGGATCCAATGGTGGAAAGCGAGGATTTTTTTCATCATTGGGAAAGGTTCAATTCCCATGAGGGATTTACCTGGATCCATGGGGGCACCTTGAGGTAGTGGCCAAGCGTGTGTTTGCACCCAAAGATACTATATTAAATGGTATCATGACCTGTGCACACATAAGTGGATCAAATCTCACCCCCATGTCCTCCAAATTAAAGAGCTCGTGGGGGTGTAGACCGAGTGACAAGTGCCATGTAAATGGAAGGAAATATGTAAAGGAGGTCTCATGTTCGATTAGCACCCTGATTTACTCGAGACCCATGCTTGCAGGATGTGTGGATGCACCTGGAGGTTATATAGGTAGCATACGAGAATCGACCTTGTGTCACGCGAGTACAAGAATCGTCATTGCCAATTCCGTCAGTACAAAAAACAATGATGTTTATATCGAGGAAATTCACATTTATTTAAATTTAATGCTTTCATCCAATTAAATCTAACTTGAGGGTCACTTTATTGTTCTAAGTAGTATTACAAGGAAGTTCACCAACTTTTTGAAGACAACCATGAGAAAACAATATTTCTACGAGGATACCTTGAACTTGTTCACAAGAGAAGACCATAAATACCATTGGTCTAGGTCATATTGGTACTATTCAAAATAGTTGTATAAAAGAAACAATAAAGTCTGGACATCAGGGATAACTCTTGGCGGTTGCGTCCCAAAGATTTTTGAATGCAAATATATCGTCACCTGGTGAATCAATAAACTTGTCCAGAATGGAAGAACTATCCCATTGCAAAGTGAATCCCCTATTTCATTTGCACCTTTAGTGTTTAAGAATATGTTGATATTACTAGAGCCAAACCTCATCTACAAGGGGGAAGAAGCCATGAATTTTATGAAAAGAGAAAATAATGGAATAGAACTTCTACAAGAATATTTACAAGATCTGGACTCAATGTCGGAAGACCTATCCAGGATTCAGGTTAGTTCTTTAAAATACCCATATAAAGAAATTGCTTGGTTATTCATTTGAATTATTGGTCAATATTATACAACAACTATTCCTCTATTGGCATTGTATATATTTCATTTCATTGTTCACGAGAACAATATCTTCGACTCGATGAGGATTATCTCAAATGAAGTCACTACATAACTAATAAAGTTCAAGACTGAGAAGAAATTTTATATGGCATATTATTTTTTGTTCATCATCACCTACTGCCATGTTTTTAAAGGATTAAGCGTTGCTAAAAGGGAAAAATAAAAGGTGGACCCTGTAACCATGTGGTATCAAGATCTGTGGAGGAAAAAGGTTCACCACCATTTCTATGAAGTATATAATAATTTCATGTATGAGTTTAAAAATTTATTATTTGGAGAAAATAATTCCTGGACCTCATTGGAAGCCTCAACATTTCTGAATGGAAAAGGATTTCTTGAAAAAATGGATGATTATAATATCATCAGTTTTTTTTTTTGTCACAAAAAACCCATATTTCTTCCATATTATGTGTGTGATAAATTGTTTGTTATAGAAGTGGAAATACATTATAGATTTTGGTTTCACACCTTTTATGAGAAAGAAAAAATCAGTTCATATCTTTGTCTTGGAAGGTTGGTGAAATTCTCATAAGAGGAATTGATAAGAATGACGAATATGCTTCTTATTTTGAACATGATCAAGGGGTTTGAACATGATCACCTTTTTTACAATAATATAGTTGCATTTGGGATCATCCTCTTACTCATCAACACTCTTATATATGGAGAATAAGAGGGTGATAGTCATGACCCTAATGTTCAAGAAGTTGACAGAAATCCTAGTGATATAGAGGCTATCATAAACACCTAAGAACCCCATAAGGATAGAGGAAAACCCTCCAATGAAAAGAGTGCTCAATCAACCATTGTTTCTCGAAGAATTTTTCTACCCAAAGTAAACCCTCAACCTATAATGACCTACCAAAGAAAAACCTAGAATAATAATTAAGGGGATGACGGAGAGAAAAACCCTCCTCGAGAAAATTTAGAAAATCCCCACAAATTAAATGTCAAAAGAAAAAGAACTAATTCTCAACAAGGGGTAAGAGAAACACATGCACCTAAAACTGATATCTTGTTGGATGACATGGACCTATATGTGGATATTGAGAATATCAGCTTCCCGGACAAATAATATCCTTCTATAGAAAATGTATCACATATTTCTACACTTGCTGCCTAAGATGAGATTTTCTCTGATGAAGAAAATTTTGTTGTTCAGAATGCCTTGTTTGATAAATATTCTAAGAAAGTTATTTTTGAGAGGACCTCAAAGAGTAAGAGAGGAAAAATGTAGTCTACCATTGATACTTGGAACATGTTACCATCAAATTTTTCCTCCATTCAAAATGTCAAAGGGGATGCACTGGAATTTTCAATCTCTAATATGGAGGAGGAAAATACTAGAATAAAAGAAAGAATCAAGGAATTAGAAGAAACTCTTATGCCTCCACCTATCTTGGTCACCCGCAGTTGCCATGATTCGAGTTGATAAGAGTTTTCAAGAAACCCCAGGATCAAGTTCAAGAGTCAAGGGAATTTCAAATTTGTTTATTGCCACTCAAAATTTTGTCGAGGAAAATATTAATAAAAGGGTTTCATTGATTTTAGAGTTATGGGATATGGAAAAAATATTTTTCTCTCTCAACGTGAGAGTGAAGAACACTAAGGAATATTTGGGTGTAGATATGAAAAATTATGAAGGTTTTTATGTTGAAGGAATTACAATGTTTACAACAAAGGTCTTAGCAATGACGGACCAGATGAGAAAACAAGAAGATATACCCTCCCATAGTGGTATCAAACAAATAAAGGCTTGTTGGATTGAAAGTATCAATGTTTTAAAGGGATTTTTAATGAAATTCGATGATGTGTCATGAAAGAGAACAAAATAATATTCAAAGATTGTTGACTTGGATATTGTTGGCACCATCATTGAAGTCTCAGACCCAAAATTTATTTCAAATTCAATGCTTATGACTTGACAACAATTGGAGGAACAAATTGAAGAACTGAAGAAAGCATCAACTGGAAATTTCAACACTGTGGTTGAGTTCACACATGATAATATTGACAGTAGGCTTGTTGAGTATAGCAATAAAAATGGAGAGAATGAAAATACTTTACAACATTTATCTATTGACTATAAAGAAGTTGAGGATGATTTGTTTAACATTAAAGTGAAACAATAAGTGATTGTTTCCCCATTAAGGGAGTATATTAAAAAATGGTTAAACAACTCCATTGCCAATATTTCTGAAATATCAGCAGAAGTAGTTACAACCAACCCTCTAACATCCAAAAACAAGAGTACAAAAGACACAAAAACAAGCAAGTAAAAGGATATATTCCATCATAGTAAGTTTATGTTGATCACATACTTCTTCCCTTATCAGTTTTTCATCTAGTTATTCTTCTTCTTTAACTATAAAAGTATAATTGAATCCTGATAACTTCCTCTTTGTATTATTTCCATATTTTGTTGTTTGAGATCCGCCCATGTTCCTCTTTCTACTTCATACTTTCTTGTACATGTTTTCTTTATGGTTTGTGGGAGCCCCAATCCCAGTCCATTGGACAAACACCTAAATTTCATGCACTGTAATAAACATTTTTATTTTTTAGAAATCCCAGAGAAATAATCCGAGATCAATTTTGACTTTATTTTATAACTCTGAGTTTCAAGTATAAAGTATTTGAAATTGGTCTATCATAATCTTCTTTTGAGCTTTATGAGAGTTACTCTTTTAAATTTATCTCATGCAAATGGACCATATTTCTTTTATTTTGAATGTGATTGGGATATTTATTTCTGTTATGATGGATGTGAGAACATTTTTATTTTCTGTAATGTGTGATGCTTGAGATTCTTGGTCCACTTCTCAAGAATTCTCTTTTATAAATATTCTTTTACTTTTCAACATTTTTGTTTTTTCTTGAGAATTAAAGATTGGACTATATTATGTGATATGGTCTCGTATTATTCTTGATTTTAAATCACAAAGAATATCATAATCCAAAGAGGAGTACCACATATTTAAAAAAAAGGAGGATTCATATCCTCGTGAGGTTGTCATTTCAATCCTGACGGATTCAAGTGTCAACATTTTTGGCAACCATACTAGGGAAAAAATTGATTTAAGTTGGTTTTAGACCATAAAATTATATGAGTTTTCCTTAATCTAGCCATCCCCAATTAGAAATTGGGTTGAAAAACCAATGAAGTATTCTACACCATTTATAAAATATTGCAATAACAACAATTGGAACTAGAGAAGAAATAGAAAGGTCGTGGGAAACACTAGTCAAATAAGAAGAAAGATAAATTGTCCAAAGACAAAGAAGAGACAAAAGGAAATACTAGAGAAAAAAAATACAAGATCGAAGAGCGCAAGAGAAAGGGGCATCTAGTTCAAAGAAGAATGAAGAGAAAAATCCATGGCCTGGTGAAAATCAAGCATTCGGTGGAGGATTCTTTAAAGGAACTATCCTGGATGTGAAAACAAGTCTTGTTGCAACTCAAGAGACAAATGTTGATTAAGGTTGGTTGTCATCGATGTCAACCCTTGAAGAAAGTCCGGTAGTGAATTCCGATAGCAAAAAAATTTGGGTAATGGACCCAAGTTTGTTTCATTTATAATGGTATGATAATTAATATATTTGAAGGTAATACTATTCTATATGGATAGCACATGTCATTCCATTTTTGGTGGTATGTGGAACGTCACATAACTCCTCACGGTTTGAGAGTTATGGCCTTACAAAGTTGGAGGACCCTCATGTTGGCTTGAAGCCCCAAAAGGTCAAAGAAGTCAAAGATCTTGCAAAGAATAAATTATTATTTAAATGATAATTTAAAGTGACAAAGTCAAGAATGATTATTTAAATAATAAAGTGAAGTGACAAAATCAAAGAAGATTATTTAAATGATAAAATGAGGTGACAAAGTCAAGGAGGAATATTTAAATGATAAAGCGATGGAGAACTATATAATTATGGAAAGTGGTTAACCCTAAAAATAAGGAAAATAGGTTAAGTAACCTATAAATGGGTTATGTGACCTAGAAATAGGTTAAGTGACATAGAAATGGGTTAAGTGACCTACAAATGGGTTAAGTGACCTAGAAGATGGAGAGTATAAATAAGAGGCAAGGCTCTCTCATTTTACATCACACTTGAGAATATTGAATATCTATAGGTGACTGAGGTAACAAAAGTATATCTAAGAAGAATTTGAGAGGGAAGGTGAAGAAAAGAAGGTCGGAATTCAAGGGAGGATAAATTTCTTTGATGATGCTTTCTAAGGTATGTCATTTAGAGGTCATCTCACCATTTTTTGCAATAATTTTCAGATCATGCAATTGATTGGACATTGATTAAACATATCCAAGTATCTATGGTAAAAAATTCAACTTGTGGGTCATTTTATTTTTGGAGTTACACTTCATGGAAAATACGGTTTGTGGCTAGTCCTGAAACTAGTATAAAACAAGTGTTTCAGGTAAAAACGTCATAAATTATTCATAAAAGATCCAAATTCTGTAAGAAAAAATGTGTTGGTTATATTATATTCTTTATTATTCTTTGTAGCAGTTTCATATCGATTCAACAAATATTCCATGTGGGGCACGCTCTACAAGGTATCTCTCTAGAATAAGACAAAATTCAACAAGGTTTGCCATTTTTCCTATAAATCCTTTTATGAGAGGTTCCAAGTAGTGAAACTTGAATGAATTTCATAAAATACACTGAAGAACATTGTGTATCAGTTTCATAACTTTATTCATTACAGGTAGATAGTTATGATTATATCAAGTTAGGGTTGTTGACTAATCCAAAACTAGTCATGTGAGACTAAAGAAAAGTTTGATGAAAATGATAGTCTCTTTTTGTTAAATTTAATGAAGGTTTGCAAGTATGTAATCATATACATCAAGTCTATTACAAAGTTACAAAACATATTTGGATGATGAAATTGATGAGAGCTTTTGGCTAAGGTACATGTTGGGTACATGGTTGAGACAAGTAGTTGATGATGTTGGTATATATTGATGAGTCATAGTTGATGAGTAGTTGACACATGATTGGTACATACTTGGTACATGGTTGGATGCACTTGTTTATGGTACATGTTGATTACAGTTTGCTTGGTACAGGTTGGTGCATGGTTGATTCACTTGTTTATGGTATAGGTTGATTACAGGTTGAGGTACAGATTGATGCATGGTTCAGGTTTATTGGTATAGGTTTACAATATTATATCTCACATTCATAGTGTGACAGTGGTTCCATCATTCTACTTATATGTCAGGGTGGTTGGATGAGGCAATGACAAATGGTTGTAGCCACCTTTCGATTGTAGTCAGAGATCATAGGGGCTTGTAACCTCCTTCTGGTTGTAGCCTGAGAATTGGAGAGTTGGAGCTTCCCTCAGATTGTAGCCTGAGAAACTAGGGGTTTGGAGTCTCCTTGTAGTTGTAGCTAGAAAACAAAGGAAGTTTGGGCTTCTAATGAATGCAATTCTTCAAGACATATAAGAAAAAACATTCTGCAGAGTAAATAACCAATGAAAAAATGAACAATCATACACATACACAATACACCAATGTTTTACGTGGAAACCCAAAGCAGGAGAAAACCACAGAATGGTTTTTCTTATATGTCTTGAATAATTACATTCATTGGAAGCACCAACTTTCATGTATGTGCCAACTCATCAACTACTTGTCTCAACCATGTACCCAACATGTACCTTAACCAAAATCCCTCATCAATTTCATCATCCAATTATGATTTGTAACTCTGTAATAGACATGGTGTATATGATTACATACCTGCAAACCTTCCTTAACTTTAACAACAAGAGACTAGCATTTTCATCAAACTTTTCTTTAGTCTCACATGACTAGTTTTGGAGTAGTCAACAACTCTAACTTGAAATAATCATAACTATGTACTTGTAATGAATAAAGATATGAAACTGATAAAAAATGTTCTTCAATGTGTTTTATGCAATTCCTATAGGTGTTACTACTTGGAACCTCTCAGAAAAGGATTTATAGAAAAAATGGTATACCTTGCTGAATTTTGGCTTATTCTAGAAAGTGACCTTGTAGAGTGTGCCCCGCACAAAATATCTGTTGTTAAATTGATTTGAAAATGTTACTTAGAATACTATAGATTGTACCCTAACCAAAACATTTGGTCTCACTAAATTGGTATCTTTTATGAATAAGTTATGGCGTTTTTACCCGAAACACCTGATTTTGACTAGTTTCAGGACTGGCCACAAACCCTATTTTCCACGGAGTGTAAATCCCAAAATACAACGAACCACAAGCTGAATATTTTACCACAGATACTTGGATATGTTTTCTCACTTTCATAGAAATTTTACGGTCTGAATCATTATATAAAAAAAGTTATAGCGAAAATGGTGAGATGACCTATAAATAACATACCTTAGAAAGCACCATCAAAAGAATTTATCCTTCCTTGCATTTCAGCCTTCTTTTCTTCACCCTCACTCAG